>NDXB01010510.1:194019-214083 GCA_002631895.1 Agapornis roseicollis
AAAAAAAAAAAAAAAAAAAGAAAAGAAAACTTCTGTTTGTTTTGGCTAAAAACAAAAGATGTGCTTTAATTAAACCAGGTTGGTTGTTTTTTTTTTACTTGGCAGAAAAAGGAAAAAACAACCCAACACAAAGTGCTACCCTCTGCTTCTTTTCCGAGATGTGACTGTGTTGGTTCTGATCTTTAGTCAGACTTATTTATTGCTTAGATGCCTTGTCTAATGCAAAATCAGTCCCAATCTGCACAGCAATAGATGGCCTCCTTTTTCTCCCACTTCAGCAGGAATACTCCAGCAGGATCTAATTTTAAATCCAGATAACCCTGTACAAAGAACAGTACAAAGCTCCAGCCGTGCTGGCTCAACACTGGATAGACCCACTCCTGTGCAGTTTTCTGCCCACTCATGGGCAAGTCAGTAAGAGCTGATGGTAACTCTCGCGTACTGAAGGCTTTGAGACTGGGTAGTTCAAATCTACCATCTGCTGCCATAACTGACAAAGCCGCCTTCCAGTATTTTTCTTGGAGTTTTTTTCCATACAGCTTAAAAGAAAAATACACTTCAACATCCTTAAAAAAACGGTCTCAGAACCTCTCAGAACTATTTATTTTAATTGCAGGTTGGCAGCATCAGTGACAGAACCACAAACAATCCCAAGTACCAGGAGGCAAGGAGGTATTGATGTGATCCTGAGTTGTAATGAAGGCAGCTATTCCTAAAGATGAACCATTGTCTTAATTCCAAAAGTTTTTTAAATTACAGATTTGTATACTTTCTGAAGAGGCATTACAACCACTATTGCTGAGGGCAGTACCGCGTTGTTTTAATGACTGCTATTTCCCACCAGATGTCGGAGCTAAAACCTACACCGTGCTAGATCTGCTTTGAAAGTTGTGCCTCGACCTGTAAAAATCTGTTGGGAACCACGAAGATTTGTTAAGACATTCAGAACTCCACTGAGAGCCCTTACAGCGTCTCAGTCGTTACAGCGCGGCGTTCTGCCGGCACCGGCGGCCACTCGCTGACCTCTCCGCAGGCCGGACGCACTCGGTCACAGCCGCGAAGACGGCTGTCAAATGCACCTGAGGGCGCGTCGGCCCGGCTCCACTCCCCCGGGCCGGACCCACCGCGGGCACCGAGCTCGCTCCTCCCCTCTCCCGCGGGCCCCTGGCGCCGCCGCCCTCCCCGGCGGCCGCCTGTCCCTGGCCGTGCTGCTCCTGCTCCTGCTCCTCCTCCCCCTCCCCCGCCGCTCGGGGCGCAGGGGTGCCCGGCGCTGCCAAGCCGTGACTTCACCGGGAGAGGAAAGGGAAGGGGAGGGGAGGGGAGCCGGAGCCGCCCGCTGATTGCATCATGCGCGCCCCTGCGACACGGCGAGAGGAGGAAGGGAGGGAGGGAGGGAGGCGGCCGAGGGCCAGCCCGGCCGGCCGCGGCCCCCCCACCCCAGTGCCCCGGCCCGCCGCCCCCCGCACGGCCGCGCTTACCTATGGCGGCGCGAGCGGGCGGTGGCAACGGCGGGAGGGGCCAGGCCAGGCCGGGCCCGAGCCTCTTTCCTTAACGTGTGCCGTGCGGGCGAGCGGCGATTGCGACACCTCCAGCTCCGCCCGCCCCCTCGCCAAGCGCCTCCGCGCCGGCCGCCGGGATGATGCAATAGCCGCACCGATTGGCAGCCAGCGCGGCCAATCAGGACACAGGCACCCCTTCACCGAGAGGGCTTCCCCCGGTCCGCCCCGTCGGGAGCCGCTTCTCGCTGCGGCTGGGTGGAGGGAAGGGCGCTGCACGGCCACGCGCGTCCGTGGCGCTGACGGGCGCCATCTTCCCTCCTCCGACACAGGGAGAGCGCTGGAGGAGGTGTCGAGGGTCCTGGCGGAGCAGGCTGGTGGTACCGCCCGCTGCGCCCCACGGCTCCCCCCTGCCCTCCGCGCAGAGCCCGTGTTTCGCGATCCCTTACCCTCGAGGGCAGCACTGGGGACTCGTCCCACGTGCGGGTGCCCCAGGCCAGGCCCCAGTTGGTTGTTGTGTGGCGGCAGCTGGCGCGGAATTGGCCAGAACAGGGTTGTGTTTCTCTACCGATTAGGCACCTGTTAATTGATCCTGAGCTCTTAATTAACACCTGGCTGTGTATTTCCATCTCAGTGTAGCTGCTGTGTGGTTTGCCTCTGTGGGAGGATGTGAGATACGGTGGTAGGAATTCTAAAGACTCCCGATGAGACTTGTAACTGTTTACTGCAGAAATTATGGCAAATTCCTAGATCTTATAAGCTATCAGTCAATTTTCCTTTTCAAACATTAAAAAAAAGACTAAACCCTGGCAACCTGGGGGACATCTAGATCACAGAGCTAAATGTTATTAAATTATGATCCGATTCACTGGCATATGTTTGCTATTGTAAAATACTTCACTTTTTATAGAGAAGAATTAGGGGTTTGCCCTTAATGTTTTCAGACACTTTGGTTTACAACACTTTAATTCTGCCTAAAAATATCACAGTGTGTACAGATACATATATATATACACACACATATATATATATTAGTATCTCAAGGTCTGTATGTGCAGGATGTGCTTATAGCTCTTCAAATGGGAAACAGACACTTCAGTACACAGGTGTGTACATCTGCAGCTCTGAAAATCACCAGTTTATAAAGTCAGTTTTGAACAAGTTCAGGTTGCAGTCAGTGAAAACAGTAGTGCCGAGGGGGAAAAAAAGAGGGTTTTGTTTAAACGCAGAGAGACAAAGTTGCAGTCTGCACCTTACACCAGTTTAGCACATAGACCTGCCTGGGAAATACTTCATGTCTGCATGAAGTGGAAAATCTCAGATTCGTAAACACAGCTGCAGAGCTCAGTGATGCAGATACAGTTACTTGTATTTGCCATCTTTATGTCTGGATGATGTTGGGGCAGAGGGGATGGGGATTGTTTCTGTAAAGCCTTTTGGAAAACAAACTAGGTTTGCAGAGGTATTCTGAGTATTAGCCTGGGCAAAGTGGTCTACTGAGCTCATTACTGTGAAGATACTTTTCCTTGTCAGTCATCAAGTATTTTCCTTAGAATCTGTAGTGTTTTTCTGTTTCTCAGTTGAAACTGTTAGATTTTCTGTGTGACAATGACTCATCCTTCTATAGGTAGAGCAAAATTCCAGGTAAGCATTAACCATTATCCTTTACTCACAATAGTTAAGTGTGTGCTCTTAGAGTGCTTTCCTAGGATTTTAGAGCGCTTTATGACCATTCATTTATTAATCCTCATCCAAGAAAGCTGAAGAAAATAAAATGTAGACCAACTTTTTCTCAGAGTCCGATTATTCTAAACGTTAATGCTCACACATAATTCTGCGCAGGCTAGGCGCTCCCGTGCTTGGTTGGCATTGTATCCTCTTACAGGGAAACCATCACACAGTGTGCTTTAGTGTTTGCAGGATTTTTCTTTTTTCCCACAGCATTACCGTAAAAACAGGGTATGGTGGAAGCAATCTGAGAAGCAGTCACATAAATATATGGGAACTGCTCAAGAGATGGCATTCAAACACACCCTTTACCTGCTTGTCTGCGAGTTACTGAGCTGTGCAGGAGCTTTGGAGCCAGGTGTCACAGGCTGGGATGGAGTCCTTTTTGCTGTGATTCTGAATGTATTGCTAGAGCAGCAGTCTACCTGTACGACTGTAGATAATACTGTACCATACTTTGATGCACAAATCTAGTCTCATAATTCCTTAAAGACTTTAGCCCTTGAAAAAGCTTGCATGGGTATTCAGCATCTTTAAGTAATCTACAGCAAATCATTGAACAAATAGAACAAATGCTATTGAAGATGTAGAAACTGCGAGAATTGGAGGCAGAAGGTGTAAAGGGGAGAGGAGCCTGTAGGGTAAATGCCCCTGTTTATTGCACACTCAGTAGGTTCCCTTAACCCTTACAAAAACATTTAAGTTCTCTGCAGCCTTCTACTTAGTGTGAGAACTATGTTGTTGCTGTTTGAATCCCTTCTGTTGTGTCTGATTTCATTCTTCATGCATCTTAGCTCTGTCTTCATAGGCAATTATTTATTTGTCCTAGAATAAAAACCATACAAACACCCTGGACTACAACCTACATTTTAGAAAAATACTTTTTCTCTTAAGTATTCAGCTATTTGTCTCTGTTCCCTCATGGATAACCCTTCACTGGATTTTTTAACTTCAGACTTCCACATTCCTCTTAGAAGTTTACTTTTCACATATGATGCTGCTGTGTAGTTTTCTCTCTGGTCTCCATCCATTCCTTTGAATTCTTCTAGATGAGAAGTTGGTCATTTCCTTTCCAGTGATATAGCAGAGAAGAAAATAGATGTATTTGTGTATATATGTTACAAGTGGAAATAAATAGGCCCCTTAGGTAAAAACGCACCATTCTAGGCTTTACTATGTAATGTTTTTGAAGACAAATGCACTGAATTATAACAAATTAAATGCTTTTCTTGGTAACTGCTACCACTCTTCTTTCAACCCAGATTTGTTCAAAACTGGATAGAAAAAACTCACTGGATATGTTTGCATTCCTTATGATTACCAAAGAGGTGACATTCATTCAAGAATATTCCAGAAGTACAAAGTCTGTTACAGAGGTTTTCCCTCATCTTATTACTGCAAACCTCCCTTTTTTAAGTAGACCTTTCATTTTGGTATTGCAAGAATTACTTTTCACATTCAGGACTGACCTGCACCAAGACCAAAAACCTGTTGTTAGAAATCTAAATTTTGCAGAGCTGAGGTTTTAAGAGCTTCAGAAAGCAAGATTGCTGATTTATCAGGAACCTGGCTATATTTAAAACAAATATTCAGAAAGAAGCAGCATTATGAATACCTCTCTCTACCTGTTTGAAAAAGCTTACACTTTTTAAGCACAAAATTCCTGATGTTTTCATCAATCCAATTTAATAATTTAAATGATAGAAACTTGTCTGTTAAAAGGTGATTTGTCAGAGGTAGCCTTTTTGAATAGGTGAAGAGAAAGGAGAGGAAACATTGCTTAGTGGTCACTACTATTTCAGGATCGTAGTTCTAATTATAGCCCTGGAAAGTTACAGTGCTTTTGTTCTAGAAAATCCAAAACAAAGAAAGAAACCATTCTGCTCTAATAGCAAACATCCATTTTATAGTAGCACTGCCTGGAGTTCCTTTACAGGAAAAATCCAAAGTCTTTGTTCTTTCCCTCTATGCAGTTATTAAGTCCAAGTATTTCCAGTTTCTGGTTCTGTATCTTCTAGAGCTGCTTACCTTACTTTTAGCTATCAGTTAAGAGTTATCCAGATATCTAGTTACTCATACTGGTTTCTGGAAAGAGATTAACTCAATTACATGAGCAGAATAAAGGGAGTGGAGGAGGACACAGTAAAAGACAGCAGCTCCCTCCCATACATCTTCACCAGGTTATTGGGTGGTAGCAAAATGGATCAGGCTAACACAGAAACCTTACAGTGTCTGAGAAAACTAATGTATCAATGATCACTTTTGCTAGAAACACAAGCTGTATCCTTCTAGGTGTTCCATGCCACACTTCTGTCCACCTACAGCTGTTCCCATCTTCTCTGCAGTTTTAAGTGGGGGATTGGTACGTTATGTTTTCGTATAAATAGAATCTGCATTAGTTTTTCCCTGAGATTTAATCCCTTCATTTCCATACTTTTGTTTCATGCCATTGTCAGGAAGCTGAAATTTTTAATCAGGAGGTTTTAGCTGGCACTTTTGGAACTAGCCAGCTGCATAAGAAAAGATGTGCCCATTTTTGCAAGTCTCAATTTTTGTGCATTATTCTGGTTGGTAGGCTGGGTTCCTCAACAGTCACATATCAGAGGCTTCTCTTTCATAGCTACAAAATGCTTGTTAATGATAAATTCTCTCTTTTTTTGTGAAACCCTTATCCAGCTTATGCTTATCCCTCATGCTGTCAGGTATTTGTGCTTTGTGCCAAATCAGCTCACATTCTCCAATGTTGCTGTTTTATTTCAGAGATGGTGCTTTACTCTGAGCAGTAGCCTCTGAAGGATCTGAAGGTAGAAGGCCATCTCATTACCCTGAGTAATCCTTGATTGTCTTGTGGCAATTCTCTGCACACCAAATTACTGTCACAACAACGTGTACTTTTTCAAGATTTAACATGTGCCATCCCCTGACTTCATGTATTCCAGAGACCTGCTTAGAAGATGACCAATGTATTTTAAGTAAATAGTGATGGCCAGATATACGTTAGCATTCAGTAGCCACACATCCTTTCAAAGCGAGCAGAGCACTTAGGGCTACTATATGTGACCTATAGAAATACCAATACGGAATTAGAAGCTTTCTTGTAAGTATTTGAGTTTGAAAGTATCAAGCATGTCCCTGAAGAATGCCTGGTCTGGGAGGAGGCTGTAGGTGTGTCACTTTGCCCCAAAGTGTTCAGATTTCTGGAAGAGCATCTAACAAAACGAAGGAGTGCCACGTTCCTTTGCAGGTTTTCAACAGGATTTCACAGGTTTTTTAACAACCTTTGCCTGTGTTTGAGTGTTCTCAGGCTTTGCTCTGATGTCTAGTGATCCAGTGAAAACTGGTATAGCCATAACTGTGAATTTCAATGGGACTTGGCTTGAGTTTTACCTGGACTTCTTCAGCAATTGTACTAAACAATGTAAACTGCAGGTCTTCTAGTATCTACAGAGTGTGACAGGGTTTTGTAAGCTGCCACTGATCAATACTGGGGTTTGCTGCCACGTGTATGTGAAATGTTAGGTAAGGTGAGGCTGCACAGCTACAGATGAGTAAAAACAAAGTAGATAAATGGATTGAAAGGAAAGTGCTATGTATCACGTGTGTGTATGTGCACATATAAAATCTGGTTCAAAAGAGACTTGTTAGAACTGAACAAGTCTGAGCGAGAATTAATGGCCCACACCTGGGAATAAGAGGTGAATTCTCAAGTATCCAGGTTTAGTAACTGCCACACCTGTCCTATATTCCCAAAAGCATAAATGAGGTCTGCAAGGATTTAGATAGCTTAGCTTCTGAATGCAGAGTGCCATGGCTCATTTCCAAGGCATCATCAGTCACCGCATGAAAATCTCCACCCATAATTACTAGGGCATTATTTGTCACGGGGTATATTCCAGTGAAGAACTGTACCTTACTTATAGGATATCAAGAAGAGTAAATAGTTTCAGGCGTGAATTTTATCCAGACTTTAAACTGCTTCTTCAGAACAGAAGCCTAAAATAAATACCCTTCCAGAAAAGCAGTGAAATAAGAGAGGCATAGCCGTGTTTCTTCTTCAGTTTCATAGTGCTGGGAGAATGAGAACACAAATTTCTTCCTTATCCATGGCTTGATTATTCCTTGCAACCAAATGGCCTGTGAAATACTATAAAAAGCTCAGTGAAGAGCTACTTGTAAAGAAAAAAGAAACAGAGAGCTTGTCACCTGGCAGGGCATAGTCCACCTGATTATTTCCTCTGCCTTATTTCTATTCACAGAATGAAAACAAGTTACTTATGCCTGGATGGCACAAAATAAATGGGAGGACAAGTTGAGAATGTGTATTGGCAATTACAGCGTGTCTGTCATTGACCTCCTGCTGCTGGCATCTAACGGAATTTTGTGCTTGATTGTCAGTGACAGTGATACTTTCATAAGGCAAGTAGAACCTCTCTCTTGCCCCCAGCAGAAAAGAAGTACTTACCTCAACAGAGCCATCCTCCTTCCAAAAAGCTGATTCTTGGCATTTGGTGAGTTAACTGTTTTTACTTTTCTGCCTCCTGAAATGGAAGTAAATTCCAAAGATGCAGCGGGGCATAGCTCTCTGCTCTTTGGCTCTGCATACCTTCCAATATCCTACAGACTCACAGAAGAAATAAGCTTTTACCTTGTAGGCACCTGAATATTTTTGTCATAGTGAACTTACCAGACACAATCTAGTGTTAGGTTTCTATTGAATATAAACACTACAGCCAAATTTGTAGAAAAAGCTACTTTCATAGCATGTCTCTGTGACAAGTGTCACTGGAGAAGAGCTCATCTGATTTTCTTTTCTCTCAGCAGTAACTAGATCAGTTTCTGTCTGATAGTCAGAAGTCTTATGGCTCCTTGACTGCTAGCATGTTCTTTGAGGTCATGTTTCTGTGCCTCACTGGCCTTACAAACCAACTCAGGAGATGCTTATACAGAGGAAACTTCTCATTCTGAGTTGCTTAACCATCGTGAGGGGGTTTCCTGCATCATGCATGACTTACTCGGTCAGAAGTTCTTGTACAACTAAGACACTAACTGAAATTATCAGGAATTTTGCCTGAGGAGAGAATCCAGCAATGTTACAATAAAGTGGATGTTAGTGACGTAGAAGGGAACAGTCTGTCTGCCAAAATATGGGACAAAAGAGTAACATGCGAAGGAAAAGGCAATGGAACACAGAACACTTCAAAAGATACTGAATGTGCTCTCAAAGACTCTCAGTGCTGCATGTGCACTGGCAATCAACATAGTGCAGCAGCCACTTGGCAGAAGACTCTTTCTCTGCATACCCAGTGTTTGCTGAATTTACACATCCCAAAGAGGACTTTACCAAGGTGTACACAATCATAGGAACCTTCAAAGCACACAGTGGATGTGGTGAAAGTCACAGTCGTTTGTCCAGGTTTTTGAGGCCCTCCTCCAGGGAGTGCAGGCATTGCTTTGAAGTCACCCACAGTCCAGGTGGAAATGAGGTTTGGCAGTTGGAGAAAGGACTTTGCTTACCAGGAAATGAATTTCTTCGAGGTACATTGTTCGTGTGTACTTTCACCTCAGGTTCTCTTTTTCCTCATGTGTAAAGAAGCCCTTTGACATCAAGGGACTGAGCAGGTGGGGCAAGACTGAGGGGTGTAATGCACGTGATGGAAAACCTTGGACACAAATGCCAATGACTTAACTGCAAAGGAGTTTATAACAAAATATGTCATTTGTATGAACACTATCTTAATGTAGGGGGATTTATTCATTCTGCAGCATTATTCTGAAGCAGTTTGCATGGTTTTGGCTTTCATCCTGCGAAGGCGTACTACCTGTGGCCTCAGGTTTGGTGAGAGTTTACAGACAGCTCTCAGGCACTTCATGCTAAAGCACAGCACTGGTAGCTGAGCTATGGGAAAACTAAAGAGTGTGTGTGCTTTAACTTTCTTCCTGAGTGTCTTTCAATGGACTTCTGGATTTTCAGTGGGCTTAAAAGTTGATACACGTCATGTTTTCTGATACCCTACCACCAGATGGACTTTTTGTAGCCCTGGTCAAAATATGTAGATCCAAGGACTCAAAAGTATTTCAGTGCTGCAAGGCAAATTTGACTGAATAGCTCAGAGCCCACTCAAACAAATGGGCATTGGCACTGGGGCAGTCTGGCGTCCTGAACGCAGAGTTTGCAGTTGATGTGTCTGAAGATCTTAGCTCAACTTGCAACATTACCCACAGTTTGAACATTTAGCTTTTTATCATAAGAGGGACACAGATATTTAGGGTTTGATTGTCTTCCATAACATACAGACACCAACTGTTGCACATCCAGTGGAATAACTGCAGAGCTTGCACAGCTATGTACAAGGAACAACTATAGTTGGGACACTCACAGTGTCTTGCACTTCCACAACAGAGAAGGAAATAGGAGCCTCAAGCTTTATCAGTGATGTCCTGAGCTGGGTAAGTGATGTTTATTTCAGTTTGTTAATAAAGGAGAAAAGTAATTTCCATGTGGTCTAAACACCTACCATTGATGTATATTATTTCTTGATGACTTAAGTGTAAAGGATCCATAAGCTTTGCGTTTAGTTGTAGAAATACTACATCCACTAAGCCTTTCTAAAAGGCTCCTGAACATTCGTGGAATAGCCCCTTTTTAAATGGAAGATACTGACCTACTATCAGCTGTACTGTCTAACCAGACCTTAATATCAACTGTGTTGGCTGCTGTTACTGTCAGCAATTGCTTCTCTGATAGGGAGCAGCAGGGTTCTGTGCTGGGTTATGTTTTCTGTCTTCGTCTTTTGGCAGCTGAGTGCCAGACTGCAGACAAGCAGCACGGATTCATCCTCCCCATGCTATGGGTTCTGTGGCATGCAGGATATAGATCATTATTTTCCTTTTAAAATAATATATTTGAGTAAAATGAACCCCAGAGCTGTAGCAGCCCACACTAAAACATGTTGCATGAATTCCTTTTAGAACAGTGCAACTCATATAATCAAAAATGTGGAATTTTTGCCAGCTTTTAAAGAATACAGGTTGGGTGGTTGGGTTTTTTTTCAAAAACTAGATTTTACTTTGTCATGTTAAATTTCATTTTATGATACACTTACCACATTTATGTCATAAATGTGAGCAGTTTGTACTGTTCCTATTCCCTATTAATAGAATGTTGGGATTTTTTAAGGAATGTGGGATTTATGCTCATAGTAATATATTACATATAATTTGCATACATTTAGCATCTAGTTTAATTGTTTAGTCCTGAAAGAGTGCTTCAAAGTGAATAATTAAGACTCCAAAAACTTATTCCCATTTCCTATCTTTAATTACAGCAGTAAAAGGAAAAAGAAAATAGACATTTTTGCACTGTGGGTGCCCCGTTCATAACTGGTTCATTTTTTAGTTAGAAATACAAGTAGTTTGCAAGGACTTTTTGTTTGAAACTGGAAACTGCTGAGCCCTGGGCTCTTGCTGAATGACAAGCTTTGCTTATACTTAACTCCATTATTAACTGTATGGCCATGCAAGTCACATGATGTTGTTGCCACCTCTTACCTGAAGGGCAGTGCCTTTTCAGCATTGCTTTATGAGGATTTAGGTACCAAAACATCTTGCAAACAGCCAGTACTCACTGGCTTTTTACTTTCTGAAATACTATTGCAAATGAAATATTATTTTAATGCTTCCATAAAATGAATGAAGAAGATGATGGCTTCCATTAAAAGAAGTCTTTTGGTTTTATTCATATGAATCCTATCATTTTTATTTAAAGCACTCTGTAGCTCAGCTGTCAACTGCCTTTAAAAACTAAGCAGAAGGAATGGTTTGTAGGTAGCCAGTGCTGTTTTCCTCTAAAACTTTGAAATGTCCTTGTAACCTCACAGCCTTAGTTTCTAGATTTCTTTGTGGGATTGTGATCCTTTCAGGAAAAACCTATTGATTGTTAAACTCACTGGTTTGTGATCAACTCTTACTGCACTTAAGATTAAGACTTGTTTTACCTAAAGCATAATATTCCAGTTTAAATAAGTATGAAAGTCTTGTGGGACTCCTGCAGTGCTGTAATGTCCCATTTTTATGTCTCTTTATTTTTGTGTTTTATTTTACATTTAAGTAGTGTCTCCTTATTTTTACGAACACAATTAGCAGACTGAATATCTGTGTACAACTTCTCTTTCTACAAAGGCTTAGAAGGCAGAACCTGTGTGCCCGGTCCTTTTCTCTGCATGTTTCCAAGCGGCCTTCAGAATCTCTTCAGGGAATGGAGGGCTGTATCTCACATCACCTGCCAGTGGCTGCAGGAAATCTGGTGCTGCTCCTTCAGCCTGCTGCATGGTCAGTCTTGAGGTGAAACCACTCTGTGCCAGGATCAACATGCTGCAGGTGGTAACTTGAGCACTGTACGCAAAGTTGTAAGAGTAAACTGCCTCTTAAGTTTCATCTTTGTGCAGTGGTTATACTTAAGGGAGTCAGAGAAATTCTGGTGCCAGAAGTATCACTGTTAGCTTGAAATTGATAACAAAACTGCGATCATTTCAAGCTGAGATTGCCTCTGACTTGCTTCCTTCCTCTATGTGTCTGTTGTTCCCCAGTGCTGGTGGTTGCTTTGATCACAGTTTGGATTCACTGGTGATGTCACAGTGACTCTAAGAACTTTGCAGAGCTTCCTTGTGACTCTCTTCCCTCTTGCTGCCTTTGACATTTTTCATTTAGTAGGCCAACTCCTGCTTAGATTACTCATACCAGTAATCCCTGGGCTGGCAGGCGAATAATTAGAGAAAGCTGAGTTTAGCTGAACAGGGAGGTCAGATTTTCATATACAAGACAGCATCCACACTGAGCAGTAAAAGTGCTTTCTATTAGTATAGAGTCAATACTTATAAAACCTGACATTTTACAATATGAGTCAAGTATGGCCCCAAACCTTTCTGCTACTGAAGTCAAATGATTTATGACATTAATAAAGAAGGGTTGCACCAAAGGAGCATTATCTTCATATTTCCAGGTCTTAGTCCTTAATTCCATAGATGCTTTGAGCATCAAATATTTGCAGTCTGGGAATCAAAAACTGAGAACCACTGGGTAGTGAAGCTATTCCATTGTCTGTCTTGTGAATCACACAATAGCTTCAATGTAAGAGAAGTGTAAAAAGACCACCAGATCCTTGAGTTCTCTGAGACACCTCATGCAGTTCTCATCCCAGTGAAGTCTGCCATGGATTCAGCAATGTGTTCATCTGCAGAATGACAACACGAGGCTTTCATATCTCTACTACAGAATCTAATCTTTTTACCACATTTTTACTCTTTGGTTAATTTTGATCCTTGTAACAATCTCTCCTAAGGGAGAGTAAAGTTAGAGAGTATGAGAACATAGAACTCAGTCCATGCCATGGACTAAATTTTGTGACAGGATGTGTCATGTACTAAATACATAATTAAGAAATGACATGACTTCTTTATGAGCTGGCCTTCTTCTTCATTTCCATTCCCATCGCTCTCACTTTTCATATCTTGTTCTGATAGTAAATTTTTTGTGTAGCAAAGAGTCTTTTTCTGTACCTCAGGGAAGTGTCTAACATATTTGGTATTTCCATAGTACAAATCTTTTCATTTTATTTTTGCAGATGCTCCCAGAATAATGTCCACAGCACAAACAAGAACTACTTTAGAGTGATGAAGCCTGAGCCATGCAGTACCATCCTCTTTTTGAAACTCTTGTGAGGTCAGCAAAGAGTAACATCTAAGTCAGTGACAAGGCTCCCTGTTACTTAAGTAGCCATCTCAAAATGTATGACCCCGTCTTTATAAATGTAGCTACTGAAAATGGATGATTTGGAATTGACTATACATGGTCTTCTTAAACACTGCCAAAGTTATGCTTATCCCAATAAACTACCTTTTGCATTGAAAGAACAGGTGTGAATAATCTTTCAGGATGACTATGTGATTATTTTCAAAGGATTAATGCAAAATCAGAACACCAGTGTAATAGATAAAAAGGGTACTCTTGTGTGATTCAGTGTCCCACTGCAGTGTTCACATAGGTGTGCTCTGGAACAGTTACCAGTATATGTGTTCAGTCATAGCTGCTCCTTTAGGTAGTGTCTAGGCTTAAGTGCAGTTTAGGTCATTGGGATAGAGCCTAAGTTCCTTGCATAGCTCAGGTATGTACTTTGACAGCATCTAAATTAAAGGCCTGCAGTTGGTGTCACCTGCGTGCAAACACAGGTGCCAGCTTTGTTCCAGTTTTCTGGATTTACAAGGAGATTTAATCTCTTTCTTTCTTCTTTTTTTTTTTTTTTTTTTTTTTTTTTTTTTTTTTTTATTACATCTTGGATGATGCCATGAAAAGTAGCCAGCCACATTCTAAGAGTTAAAAGTCTTCAGAGAGCATTTTGAGAACACTGATCCTAAAAACAGAGTCAGGAACTGAGTTTGGAGTATGACAGCTACCCTATTGCTATTCTGCTGCATAATCTGTATGCCAGCTAAGGGTCTGCATCAGTTCCTACTCAGATCAATGTGAGTCTTCAATTCAATAGGCTAGGGCCTATTAAAAAATAAGTTGTATTTCCTATATATTCCCTCAAAGATACAAAGGCAAAAATAAAAAAACAAAATAATGACAATTTTGTTCATTTCAGAAATTAATTTATTTCAAGATAAAAATTCATTTAACTTTTCCATTTAGAAAAAATAACAAGGAAGTGTATGAAAAATTAAGTGTTTCATTTGTAGGGAAGCAGTAGTCAAACTTTTGCATGCTCATTGGTTATGATACTGGCTCAAGACATAGGAGAGGTTAAATTCTCAGCTTTGCTGCTTATATCTTACGTGGCCTTGGCAAGTCGTTCCATGTGTTAGCCCTCTTGCTGTGAAATAGAGAGTAACAACATTGTTCCACTTCCCAGGGAGATGTAACCATGAATGAATTAAAGACTGTGAGCTATTCATGATGAGAGAAACCACTGAAGTTTGTTAGGTAGACAGAAAATTGGAAAGGAAATTTAGGTGTAAAAGAAGAGAGGTTATTGTTCAGTCTGAAGCAAAGTACTAGAGAGTGAATGGATGATTTATGGATAGGCCAAATAGTGAGCAAAGTGATAACTGTTGTGTACCAGTAGGAGGACTGTAAGCATTATTTGGGGAAGTCTTGAGGCAAAGATGATGGCCTAATACTGGAGAAGAAAACAGTATGGTGGGAGGTGATATAGGTGCAAAACTGTCACATTCTTTTGGGGCTTTTGTGGTATTTCAACTGTATGTTCTTTGGAACAGAACTTAATGCTGTATCTGGAAAGTGTTTAGAAAATTCTGGGCACCATGAACATGGTCAGTGAAATACAGTGCTAACTATAATACAGGAACTATGTGTGTAATGGCTCATTAACCATGCAAAAAATTGTGAACAGACAAACCACCTACAACTTCATAAACAGACTGCACATGGTTACAGGTGACAAGCTGGAAACAGATTGGGTTATGAGCACCATTTGAATGGAGGTAAGCAGTAAGCAGGCATATGGAAGTGAAAAGATTGTCCCAGTCAGCTAGTTTGGCAATGGCAAAGGACTGAGTTCTCAGAAGAGGAGCCAATAGAACACAAGGCCAGCCAGGTTTGAGGACATGGTTATAGAGACCCTGAAGACAAGAATGATGTTAAGAGGGAAGAGGAAGGTACCAAGGATCTGAGTTAGTTCACATTGGAGATGTAACAGCAGTTCTCCAAAGGAAAAAGCTGTGATGATAAGTAATTAAACCATCTGTTGTTGGACCAAACTGCACATCAAAAATGGTAATCAGTTGAGAGCTGCCTTTCCCAGCCGAAGGGAAGGTCCTGGCTGGCTTGCCACACCGTGCTGCATACTGATCTGCTGACCTCCAAGGATTTGCACGTAAAGTTTTTCCTTTGAAAACTGTAATGTGTGGCAGCTTTTATGTGCAGTATCACATTTCCCCTCCCTCGGGCAGAAAACAGAAGAGAGGGGAGAAGTTTGTGTTTCATTACACCACAACATGGAAGATGGTAGATTGCCAGCTCTTTATGCACATAGGAAAGTACAGCTGCTCCATCCCTGCCTACTCCTCAGGTGCACTCGCAGCACCGCACTACGCCCAGCTGAGGATAACATCCCTTTATCACTCCCAGGATAGCAGCACTATCCTTCCAGCTCCACAGTGCCCTGCCTCCTTTCCTCCCCACCCATTCCACAGGTGGGAGAGAGGAGAGGTTGGGCCATGCTGGCGTTCGCCCTGAGAAGTTTTGCATGCAGACGGGGCATTCTGAAGCTTTGTCAGTAGCAATGAAATATTCTCATTTAACAGGGTAGTAAAATAAATGTGTAATAGCACTCTGATTCTTAACGGGGCTGCCACATGCCATGTTCTGCACATACTTCTGAACTGCTGGATCAGAAAGCAGAGCGCTGTACTGCCCACGCAGCCTATAAAACCAGCCTGGATCCTGTAGCCAGGTAACCTGTTTTGCAGCCCAGGGGAGTCAGAGGCCTGAGAACAGCACAGGAGCCAAGTTCAGCTGAAATGAAGAGACTCTGGTGCAATAAAAGCTCTCAGCAGTCACAAAATTCACTTACATAAAGCAGACGGATATTCACATTCCTCCATTATTGTGTTTTTCTGTTCAGTTTCCTTCCCTACTAGCAGAAACCACGGCTGCCGACTTTGTATAAATGACTTTTGGTGCTGTTTTGAATTGTGGAGCACTTCTTTTGTCCTCCCCTAGCACCCAGGCAGCGAGATCTGCTTTGAGATGGAAGAATAGCACCCTCAAGAGTTGACATTGCTGCTTCAGGGATCCATAGTATGCAACACACATCCTTCCTCTTTTAGTTGGATTAGCTCCCTGACACAAGGAACTGAAGCAATGAGAACAGAAGTTTTCTCTTGACATAAGAGTTGAAATATTTGGAGCCAGTTACTGAATGTGAAATATGCATTTGTGCTTGTCTGGGGTATGATCAGGTCCTAAACGTTTTACTCGCCTTTAAAGAAGGAGGGACAATAAAAAGATGAAGAATTGTCGTATTTGTCTAAGTCTGGGAGCCTCATTTTATACAGTTTGAACAGGAATTTATGTTTTCATGTAAAAAGAGATCATTTAAAAGTTCTTAACTTAGATTAAGGGGGTCTATGCAAAAAGAAGAAGATACCAAGCAAACCAGTCCTTAAATTGTGGGGACTTGTTCTTTAATTACAGCAATTAGGAATGGAATCTGATCCTAAACCTTCTGATTTACTTTGAATTTCTTTTAATATGTGGTTAGGCCTTAATTTCAGAATGATTGTAAAATGGGAGAGTGTTTTAAGACTGCAGAGGCGTAGGTATCGTTATTAAATGACAAAGTTGGTTATATGCTTCTGTGGTTTCATGGAGCACTGACCTTTTATTTTAAATGTCTGTAGCCTGTTCCTGTTTCTGCTGACTTGAGAGGTGGATAAGGCTTTTTGAAAGCTCCCAGTATAAAGTGCTTACCAGCTGCTACTCCAGGTGATATTCCTCTCAGTAGGCAAAAAGTCCAGTTTTGGGTTTGTCCCTTTTTTGGGTTCACTTGAGTAGAGCAAGCAGAATTTGGACAGTCAGGTGTAGTCAGTGACACTTTACTCTCCACTCTGAAACACCCCAAACTCACTCCGGTCACAGACTTGAGGCTTTTTCCTCCGTATCATGACTGTTCAGAGTTCTTCCTAGTGTTTGGGTTGCCCAGACAGTGCTGCAGCTCCTGGGATGGCTGAAGCACCTTGTGCAGCACTGTTGCTGCATTGAAGCCAACACATACCTTCTTGTAGATACTGACTGTGTATATAGAGAATTTAGGATTGATTTGTATTTTTCTGTTGGTATCAAGAGGTGAGAAGTATATTCTATACCCTGTCAATTAATGTCTTCCTGCTGTAATCATAGAATCCATTTTCCTGAGAGAACACTAAGAGTGCAAAAGCCAACTGAACCCCTTGTCTCGCTTTTGCTCCTGAAACAGGTTCCTGTGTGCACTGTGTGATACAAAAACATGGGTTCCTGGTATGTTGTAATTTTGTTTCCTGTTTTAGAGTTTGTCAATTATTTTTAATTGCAAGGAATCTGTCAAATCCTTTCTAAGCAAGGAATTTACTGTTCCAAGTTTCTGGTTTACTACAACATCTTTAAATGAGAATTGCAGCAATTTTCGTTATCTTTTTCTCCAGCCACCACTATGTTTGAGTCGCTTTCTCTGCAAATCTTCCTGTAGCAGTTTAACACCTGCACCTGCTCCAATGGCCTCGACTTGCCCTTTTTCTATGCCCTTTTCAAAGGGATCTTCTGGAGTATCAGAACTGAATGCCAGCGGAGGGGATGTGCGAGGGGGAACATATACATCTGCTCTGCACACTGTGAGGGACTGCAGCGGGGGGACATCAGGCGCATCCTCACCCCTCGGAGCTGAAGCTGACACGGGGGCTCCGAGCAAGGCCGCGGCTTTACACCAGGGCTGCCCCGGGAGAGGAATGAACCGATCGCCTCCTCCGAAGCCGCCAGGAAAAGGAGCCTAGGAAGGCGAACGGCGTCTCGCTGGGTGCTGCTGCCGCGCCGGGGGAGCCGGAGAGCCGGGCCAGCTTTATCTCGGGTAAACGCGGGTGGGGATCGGTGGGCGCAGCGCACCACGGGACACCGCTGCCCGTGCCTTTGGGGACATCTGTAGTTACGGTTACCTGCGGGGTTCGTGCGGCGGGAGGAGCGGGAGCGCCGCGCCTTCACCCGACCCCTCTTGCGTGCGGCCAGAGATGCGGAGCTGCCGGAGGCACCGGGGCCTCTGGCCTGCAGGTGGCCGGGGATGGCAGCTCCTGTGGGCTCAGCGGCCCGACAACGGGCGCAGAGAGGACGATCCCCCCAGGAGCGAAGATGGGGAACCCCCGCTTTTCCCCAAGGCCTCCGCCCCGGCCCTCTGGGCGCCGCCCGGGGTCGTCACAGGGAGAGTCCTGCGGGTCCCGCCGGTGAAGCCGGCCGGCACCGCCGGCAGGGAATGGTGCCCGGGGTCCCGCAGGGGAGCACGGCAGGGAGAGAATTCCCACCTGGCCAAACATTTGCAAGACCGCGCGGGTGATGGTGAACTTCGAGACTTCCCCCGCGGCGGGCGGGGGAGCCTCTGGGGCGGGCGGTGGAAATGTACCCGTTGCCTTCGGCCCCTCTGCCCCGCCGAGCGGACCCGGGCAGGGAGGGCGCAAAGTCCCCACGACGTTTCCCGGGGCCTCTTATCATCGCGGATCGTCCTCGGCGGGCGGAGCCCAGCGCGCAGCGACTGCCAAGCTCGGGGCGGGGGGTGCGGGGGTGCGAGCGGCTCTCTCCGCTCTCCTTAGAGGGCGGCTCTGCCCCGCCGCGGCGCTAAGACCCGGCAGCGCGGTGGTCAAAGGTTCCCAGCAGGAGGTTCCCAGCAGGACACTAGAGGGCGATCCCTGGCCCTGCTGCGGGCGTGTATATATACGGCACGCAGGACAGCGACAACCCACTAGCAACAGGGCAGGCGGGCAGGCAAGCAAGCAGGGCTGCGGCGGGCTGGGGCGGGAAACGAGCTCCAGCCGTGCCGTACAGAGCAGTGCCGAGCTGGGCAAGAGCGGTGCCGTTCGCCGCACGAACGCACCGTGCAGCGCGGTGCCTTTCGCCGCCGGCGTGCCGCGGGATTGGTAGAACTGCCGCCGTTACCGCCGCCGCCGACCCGTCCGAAACCTGGATTGCAGGAGCCCTTCACCATGCCCAGCAGACTGTAGGTGCTTCATGGAGCAAGCCAACTTCTACGAGGTCGATTCCCGGCCCCCGATGAGCAGCGGCCAGCACCACCAGCTCCAGACTCCTCTGCCCGGCAGCGCCTACAGCTACAGAGAGGCTCCCTCGGCGGCGGCACCTGCTGCGGGCGGCGCGGAGCTCGGCGACATCTGCGAGAACGAGAACTCCATCGACATCAGCGCCTACATCGACCCCGCCGCCTTCAACGACGAGTTCCTGGCCGACCTCTTCCAGCACAGCAAGCAGCAGGAGAAAGCCAAGGCCATCCTGGCCGGGGATTTCGACTTCCACAGCATGCATGGGGCCGGCGCCGCCGCCTCGGCGCCGGGACACCAGCAGCAGCACCACCAGCAGCCGCTCTTCGGTTGCGTGGCCGGCTACATGGACGGCAAGCTCGACCCTCTGTACGAGCGCATCGCCGCGCCCGGCTTGCGGCCGCTGGTGATTAAGCAGGAGCCCCGCGAGGAGGAGGAGGTCAAGTCGGCGGCTCTGTCGGCCCTGTACCCCCACCACGCTCCGCAGCAGCACCCGTCCCACCTGCAGTACCAGATAGCTCACTGCGCTCAGACCACCATGCACCTCCAGCCCGGGCACCCCACGCCGCCCCCCACGCCCGTGCCGAGCCCACACCATCCGCACCACCCGCACCCCCCCGGCGGCCTGCCCGCCGCCGGAGCCCTCAAGATGATGCCCGCGGACCACCGGAGCAAATCGAAAAAGACAGTGGACAAGAACAGCAACGAGTACCGGGTGCGCCGGGAGCGCAACAACATCGCGGTGCGCAAGAGCCGCGACAAGGCCAAGCAGCGCAACGTGGAGACGCAGCAGAAGGTGCTGGAGCTCACCACCGACAACGAGCGGCTGCGCAAGCGGGTGGAGCAGCTCACCCGGGAGCTGGAAACTCTGCGGGGCATCTTCAGGCAGCTGCCCGAGAGCTCGCTGGTGAAGGCCATGGGCAGCTGCGCCTAGCGCCGGGACCCTCGCTGCCCTCACTCACCTATAGATACTATACATAGCAGAGAGCAGCGATCTCAGATTATTTCGGGGGGGGGGGGGGGGGGGGGGGGGG
>NDXB01010510.1:223556-238493 GCA_002631895.1 Agapornis roseicollis
AAAAAAAAAAAAGAAAAAAAAAGGGGGGGGGGGTGTGAATGACAAAAAGAAAAAAATTAAACAATAAATGACAAGATGTTTTTTCAGGTTTTTTTCTCCTTTAGCTCAGCACACTTGAGCTCAGATGTTTTATTAAAAAGCATTAACATAATGAAAGTCTAAAAAAAAAAAACATTAATCCTCAGGAGGTTTACCCTGAGAGCTGTGATCAAATTAGAACAGGTTGTCCAAAGATGTGGTAAATTTTCCATCCGTGGCAGTGTTCAAGGCCTGGTGGGAGAGAGCCTTGGGCATGGTCTAGTGTGACGTGTCCCTGGGCTGGGACTAGCTGATCTTAAGGTCCTTTCCAACTCTAACTATTCTATGATTCAGTGATTCCAAGTTGGCAGTATTGATGAGTGTTGTCTTGCACACCAGAGTAGAGCTGAGGTGCATAAACTGTCCACTGCAAATTTACCTGCATTGCTGTATGTACCCAGGGGCTTTGGGTGTCCAGGACAGTCAGCATCCATTCAGTTCCTGTGCATGGATGACAGAATGCACCTGCTTGAGGAAAGTCAGCCGGATACTTCCCAGGCGGTTCTTACTTAGAGGTGTGCTGGAGTCACTGGCAGTCAGAGGATGGGGGTGTGTGCGAGGCACCATCCAGAGGCACAGAAGAGGGTAACAAGCCCAGACTACCTTAACTGTGAAAGAGTGACTCAGCTGTTTCTGCAAGTTTTGAGTTTCAGCAGAATACTTTTTCCGCTATGCTGACAGCTTTCCCACCCACGTTTGCACCCGTGGCCTTGTGCCACAGAGGTACTGCAGGATCATAAACCCAGTGTAAATGTTAAAAGTCATGTATGAAGAAAGGTGCCTTCTGCATCTCAAAATATATCGACTGTGTGTGGGGAGCAGATGTCTTTGAAAAACCCAGGGCTTGGGAGAGGTATATCCCTATCTATAATTTACCTGGTTTTAGTTATTCCGCCAGAATCTAGTCAATGATGTCTTCAGACAACCTGTATTAACAGAAGTAGAATTAACAGAAGTAGAATTAGTCTGAAATCCCCCAAAGTCTTGGCATTGTTTTTATCACAGGGCAGAATTAGTCATTCACATACCTGGTATACATGATTTTTTTCCTCCTTGATTCTATTATTGTAAGGCATTCCCAAACAATCCTGCAGGGAAAATAGAGTTATTCAGGGAATTAAACCTAATAAAATAAAAAGGTTTCTGAATCTGACAATATTCAGTAAGTTACTATACTCAGCTGAAGATGAAATCGGGCAGAATGTGCTTGTAATATTCCAGCACACTGAGCCATTACGTGTGAATGCATCCAGTCTGCATTGAGCAAGTAATTTGTCAGTTCTTTATGCAAGACTAACACTTGCTGTCACTCTGTGACTGCTGCATGAATCAGGCATGGGAGGACTGATTGAGGAGGAAGAGAACAGTTATGCACTGGGGTTGTTCTTGGTCATTTATGTCTTTAAGCAGCCCAGTTGTGGAATCCAAAGTTTTGCTCTATTGTCACAAATTTTTCTAATGCCACAAATGCTGATGCAGCAGCAAAAGCCTCTATCAAGGGCCTCACCACATCATGGGACTGAAGAAGAAAAAGAGCAGAAATCCAGGGAAGTAATGTTAGTGACCAGTAACCACCACTCTATGGCAGATCCCTCTCACAAAGCGGGAGGGGGGGTGGGGTGTCTATGGCTTCTTTTGACTCCATGTCAGCAGCTGAAGGAGCAGTAATTCATTTGTGATGTCTGCAGCACCCCTCAGCTTTCTTTGGTGTTTGGATTTGGGGGTTTAGGATTATGTTTTGGTTTGGTCATTTATAAAGTTACTTCCAAAGAAAAGATATAACACAAAATGACAGCATATGTTAAGCATAAAAGCACTGCTGTCCTCTGGGAGCTGTCGGAGAAGAAAATGCAGAGCCACTTAAATGCAACCCCATCAACTGTCAGAAGTGCCCACCAGCAGGTCAGCAAATCTCTGTGGTCATTGCTGGACAGATCTAAGAGAACCAAGGGGACAAATGACTTTTGTCCCTGGCTAGCACAAGGACGCCAGCTAGAGAAACAAGCTCACCCTTTGTTTTGCCCTCAGGCTGCAAATGGACCAGGAAGTAAGTCCTCCCAACACCTTGCACTGGATGCAGATCATATTTTCCTGTGTCACGGTAGAGCAACTTGGTTTTACACAGTAGTGTTAAAAGAAAGGGGATCAGTCCTGCTCCATAGCTAGAGCTCAGGCTTGGCACAGTTTGTCACTCCAGGCTGAGTTTGGAGATCTGTGAGGCTGAAATTTAAAGTGAAACTAGTGGATACGAGTGCCATGGGAACCAGAGCAAGCAGGAGGTTTGCATGGATCCCCCTAGGGCTGGAGCTGCCGAGTTTCACAGTGCTAAAAAAAAATAATAGAGTGTCTCTGGAAAAAAAATCTGTCTGTGTCTGGAGGCAACTGTGGGCACCTTCAGCCAGCACCTGATTCACTAGCAAACAGTTACCTACGAGGCATTTCAGCTGGCAGACACTTGTCCTAGGTGCCGTAGGCCATAAGGGCTGTTTTCAGTTTAATCTATTTTTAATGTGGCGCCTTATTCCAAACTGCTGAGTTCTCACATTCCCAAGCTGTCATGGTAATAGGATTGTGCAGTCTTATTGGCTAGAGTTTTCCACCCCAAGTGCCAAAAGTTAGGCTCCTAAATTCATATTCATATTCCTTAATGTGACTGACAAATCCCACAGGACTAGGAACTGGACATGGGTTTGCACTTTGGAAAACAAGCTGGGCCATTAGGTGCATCACCAAAGCCTGGCTGCAGGCACCCAGATTTTCAGTATGGGCCACCATATGAATGGTTTGAGCCCAGCCTACAAACATGTGTCCCCAAAGGTCAGAAAGGTTCAGGTGCAGGGTTCAGTTACACTGTACCTGTTGTGAGATGAAACTTTATGATGTGGTGACCATGTGAACTGTTACGCAATGCACAGGGCAGCTTTGAAGGACAGATTTAAAATAAGCCGTTTTCCTTCCTGGTGTGGCTGCCTTTTTTTCCAAAAGGCTACAAGTGTTGGTGTGAGGGAGAGAAGCAAGGTTAATGGAAGTAGGAGTTTTGTCAGGGGTTTGGAAATGGGGTGCATTCAGAATCGTAGCAAGTGGCAGAGGGCAACAGCATGCTTATCCCTTTCATTGACTTCCTGTCTGTGCTACTTCTCTACCCATGATCTAACACTAAATATTTTTACTCTGCTACCTTCTTCTGCTATTTCTATTTGTAGCACCCTGCTAGACTTGTATCCAAGCCAATCCAAAATTCTTCTGAAACTCCCTGTGCTAGCACCAACATGAAAGCAGAACTCTGAAGTGGCTGCAGCAGCTATGGTAGGGTTTAACTAAAGTTAAGAGTGGTGTCAGTCACTTCAGCCTTTAGAGTTACACTGAAAATGGAAATGCCATCTGCCAAGAGAAACAGCTTGCAAAAATTTTGTCATGTTGCTTATTTTTATGACAGGCCTAACAAGACTGTGTGTGGAATTACCAGCCAGTGCTTGAAACTTGTGCACTTTTCTTGGTTTGTTTTGTTGTTACTATTATTGCAAGATAACACATAAAGCCATGAAGTGTCAAGTCATCTTTTCTCCTATTTTCTACAAAAGGGGGAAAGCAAAATGTGCTGTCTCATCAGGAGATAAAGACACAGGAGAGTTGAAACAAATCCCCATAGAACATGTCCATCTGCATGTCTATAAAAGACCTATAAAACTTCAGTGAACCATATCCTTTCACCCAAAGACTGCAGATGAAGTGAAAGACCCCCAGGCACCTCAGTCCCCTAGCTGACTGACTGTGGTTTGGGGTGTGTGAGGTTCAACAGAGTGCAGAGCTAATCCCAACGGGAGGTGCCTCTGTCTATAGCCTCAAGAGTCAGACCCTAGAAGCAAAAGCTGTGCTGTTGTGCCAATGCTTTTCCTAGCCTGTGGACAGGAAGGAGGCAGTAAGCTAGGCTGCTGGGATAGGCTGGGATGTGTGTGTGCTCCCAGGGACCAGAGCAGCAATCCTGTACAGTGGCACTGCCCTTCCTTCCCCCTCAATGTAGTCCTATTCACAAGGGCTACATTCAGACTTAACCCTGACATTTGAGACATCTGCCACACAGAGAGCATGTCTGATATCTAAAGGACAGAGTGAAAATACAGGTGTTTCTGAAATCGTCTTCCTCTCTCACATCCATGTCATCCCATTAGAGCACAGAAACTGTGCTCAGGACTTCATGCTTAAGTCCTTTAAGGGCTCTGATGGTACGCTTCTCCCCAAGGACAGTGCCAGCAATACCTTGGAAGTGAGAGACTAGTGCTCCTTCCTTCTGGCTTCTTCCTTCTGGTGTCTGTCTTCTAAGTCACTGTCTTTTATTTTAGAGCATTCACTGAGGAAGTGGGAGACCTGGGTTCAATGCGTTCCTCAATCTGAGAGTGCTCCTCTCTCACTTCCCACGAGACTGTCCAACTGCCGATCATCAGCTATTCTGGGTGAAGCTCTTCAGAGGGAAACTATACCCTCCACTAATTTGCTCTCCCTGTCCTGCTGTTGGGGGGCAGCTTCTGTTTTAAAGTGAAGTGATCAGGGCTTCATGGTGTGA
The DNA here is from genome assembly GCA_002631895.1 of Agapornis roseicollis. Taxonomy (NCBI): domain Eukaryota; kingdom Metazoa; phylum Chordata; class Aves; order Psittaciformes; family Psittacidae; genus Agapornis; species Agapornis roseicollis. The sequence goes on from NDXB01010510.1 coordinate 228,196, forward strand.
GGAGCCTCACACTGCATTTGATGTTCTCAGAGCTGCAAGACCCCATGCCTTAGGGTGTTCAGACAAAAGGCACCTTGTCTCTGAATGCCTGTGGAGGACAGTGTGAAGTGCATCTCCTTGGAGATGCTTTCTGGGTGGGCACAGAAGCAGAAAACTGATGTAAGACCAAGGACAGACCACAGGGTGCAGGTGGCTGAGGGACAGTGATCTCTGTGACTCTGGATTTCAGTGCCTGAGTTCAGCTAGAGTCCAGTATTATTCTCTTAAGTCCTTTATTGGTGGTAACTTCTTAAAACGCAACTCTCCATTTATCTCCTTTATGCAGACAGATCCTGGTGGATCAGCCAGGATCTTTACTGCTGCTTTAATAAACGTTTGCGGGGTTTCTTGAATTTGCTCTGTGACGTTCTTCTGTGGAGACAGTAATTTGACATTTGTCATGTGAGAAACTAAAAGAGTTTGCCATCTGGCCTGGCGAGACTTTTTTCTTCTTACTATTAATTAAACTGAGGGTATTGCAAAATTTTATTATGATGGTTATGATTTGTCCTGTGATAACACTGGGGCTAATATTGAGGCATGCATAGCACCTTCCATGCTGGTGACGTTAGTGGGAGGTGCAGCACAGCAGTACCTCTTCAGATTCTGGTGTCAGCTCTCATAAGCTTTAGGGCCAATTCCAGATATCCCTATTCAGGCATCTTGCCCTGGAGCAAGTTCTACTGGTTCTGAGGGGATGGTTTCACAAGTAGGAAGATGTAGCTGCTGGGGGAGAGTAGGGGCAGCTGCTTGGCCACTACAGTGTCATATAACATGCCCTGGCAGGAGATCTTACTGACCACAGCTTTGCCCTGCTTGGTGAGGCTATGACCATTCATGGGAAAGTAGATCGGTAGCAACAGATTGTTAGAGCATGGTGAGAAAAGGAAGGAGGGAAAGACAGTAGAGCTGAAGTTGATAACATCTACAAAAAACAGGTGATGATGATGGCTGGGTGAGGAAGGAGGAAATTAAGCTTTTCTGGAGATGGGACAGGAGGTGCCTGTAGGCTGTCTGGGACGGACGTGTGCAGTATTTGGAAACTCTGGTTCCAGTTCATGCTCAGACCCAGCTCAGGGGTCAGAGGCTCTTCCTTGTTCTTCAGTGGTCTCCAAACTGTGACTTTGAAAATACTCTGATACTTGCAGGTTTGAAGAAGATGGTTGTGTATGAAGTCCTCCCCCAGCACTAACTCTTGACATCTTTCCCTTCTCTGTCAGACTTGAACACTTCACTGCTCAGAGTTAACAGCTTCACAAGAGATTCAATAATATTTTTTTTTTCCCCCAAATCCCTCGAAGTCTGAGGAACTGGAGACAGAATCAGTTTGAGGTGAACAGCCAAGAAAACTAAATCATCCTTGGGTCAGGGCGAACTCTAATTTGAAGAGGCCACAGATGGCAAAGATGTTCATGAATCAGCAGTTCCACAGACCTCTGTCCATTCAGAGAGTAGTATGTGTAAACAGACATGAAAACAGCAAAGAGCCACAGAGCTTTGCAGATTCTTTCTATTCCCTCTGCACTGCTGGGGCGGGGAGGACCTCCACAGAGAAGGCACAAAGAAGGAGAGGGCTGAGGTACTAGGCACTGAGGTAGTCCTGCAGATGGTCATCTTGCCCTCTCTGATGCAGCTGTGCAAGAGCCAGGGAACAGGGTGATGGTGAGACATAGTTCCCTGTGTCCCTGTTCACCTGACAGCACACCTGGGTGTGCTCTTCAATAAAGGAGACAGCTACTGACAAGCCTGGTGTCTGAGATAAAGGTAAGGAAAGAAGGGTTAGGCAAGGACAGAAGCTGTTGCACCATTGCACCACTGCAGGTGCAGAACAGCTCCTATACATTCGGGTTGCACGGAGTGGGCCTGCCCCACCAGGCAGCTGCTCTTGGCAGCTGATGTGTGCATGGTGCTGAGGAAAAGGGATGCAGCAAGCTGTGGTAACATGATCCCGCTGTTTGTACCTGGTTTGGATCCATGTGCCTGTGAGCCTGGGACCTCAGCAACACCTCAGGATACTGAATTCCTCACTGTAGTCACACACTGTAGTCCTGTTCCCTGCTTGTAGGATTGTTTGTCTCTCCCTGCTGTGTGAGTGAAGTAGGACCAGCAGCAGAGGCTGCTGTATCTGCAGAGCACAGAGCTTACAGCTGGGTGAGACAGAGGTAGGAGAAAGGGGATCTGCACAGACCCAAGGTGGCTGTGCCTGTGCCAGGCAGAGGTTACATACAGCTGTTCCTAGCCTGTGAACAGGAAGTTCTCCTGTGCACAGCTGTCCTCTCAGGCTCTCAGCAGACTCCTGCAGCCTTCCCTTCACCCTGCCTTTGATGTTTCTTTGGTTTTTATTTTTCTCTATCACAGCCACTAAAGCTCTTCAGAAAGCCCTGTATAATTCCATGGCGCTCTGAACAAATGCAGGCCAAGGGTGTGTGCTTGGACAGAATGTGTCCTACCCCACAGAAACCCCCAAAACTCCCACCGAGCTGATGTGGGGGTTTCTTATTCTTCCTGCCCCTCTTTGATGTTGGCCAAATGTTACGCCTGGAGAGTGCAACACCAGAGGGCCGTGCAGAGGACCCCTGCCTTGTTTTGCTTGTGTTGTATATATTCTAGGGTCTGCTGGCTAAGAGGGCTCCCAAAGAGACATGGCATCACTTCCATTCCTGCCCAACTGTAAGCCTGGGGCTGGTTCTGCTGTAGGATAACATTTCAGTGGTGAAAGCTGGCCGTGTCAGAGACTGTGCCTGAATTGTTTGTGAGACTTTTATAGACTGTCTATCTGGGATAAAACACAGAGCCTGAATCTTCAAAGCACTGTGTGGGATGGCAGCTATGGGACTTCCATTAAAGTTAGTAGGCATCACATGACTGAAAACTTGTATGACACTAATGTGTTTCTTCAGAGGAGTAGCTGCTGCTTCTGCTGCTGAGACAAAGGGAAGCAGAGGAAAATGAAAATGCCCACAAAAGCAACACCTCACAAAAGCTCAGCAATAGGGCTTTTGTCCTCTTTGTAAAGAGCAATTATAGTGTGTATCACAGGAGATGTAAAGGAGCATGTGAGACATTTGGATTTATTGTCAACAAACAAGGTGCTTCAAATTCATTGCAAAATTGGAGAATGTCTAATCAAGCTCTGTAAAGAACTTGAGGGAGTTAAGTGGAGTAAATTGGGTGAATCCGGCTGTGAATTTAGAGCATCTGGTTCTCATCCACCTTTCCAGAGAAGAGAAGACATTCTAAGAGAATGTCATCATTAGGCACAGAGCACAGTCACAGTGAAAAGTTGCCCACTAAGCAAAGACCAGTCAATGAGTATATCATAGACAGGGAAATGGATTCCGTCTGGTCACAGTGCTTTTTGTAACTCTTAGAAGACACTGATGGATGAAAAGTCAGTGTAGACAGATTCCCTTTTTCTTCCTGTTTTGACATCTTTCAGGCTTTAACATGAGCTAACTACTATTATCCTTATTTTACAGATGGGGGCAGACAGACAGGTTTCATGACATGCTCAAGATCATGTGAGCTGCCTGTGTCAGAGTGAGAAACAGCACCTGGATCTCTCATTTGTGAGGCTGTTTCTTTCAGCACTGCATCATCTTGACTGCCAACCACACATCCAGATTGACTTTTCTGTGTCCTTTCTATGCCTACAGATGGTAAGTATTTTGAACAAATCAAGACAAAAAAAAAAAAAAAAAAAAAGTCAGTCCTGCGATTTATATGTCCAATCATTTTTATGCTGTGGCATAATGGATCTTAGAGGAGTCTGCAATTAATACAAGTAATTATCTGTTGCTGCAAAGACTCTTAGACATCACTGGCTGAGAACCTAGATGAAACTTTTACCTTGTTTACTGAGTGCCTGATGGATTTGGGTGATACCTGCAGGATAAATCAACTTACAACCAAGATGAATACTGCAAACTATTTGGTGCCATTGTCACGTTTTGGCCATTGCTGGTGCTTTAATACCAGTAAAGAGAAATCAGGGAAATAAATAGGTAGGAAAAGTAGTCATCGGCTATTACAGAGGGTTCCTTGTGTTTGCCTCCTCCACTCATAAAGGTTTAATATAAAGGTTGACAAAGGAGCGGGTATCCATAGTTTGTTGGGACACAGGCGCCGAGCGCTCCCGGCCCACGAGGCGCCGCCGCTTCTGGACGCTGTGCTGCGGTGCCTGCGCAGCGCGGTTGGCGGGGCCCTGGCGCTCGGCTACAGGTCACGGCGAGGGGGAGACGGGTGGAGAGGAGTGTGAAGAGGGGGTGAATAGGCATGGTCGGACCGCCCTTCACGCCCGCGGCGTGGTCCGGAGGAGGTTAACACACGCACACACGTGCAGGGCCCGCCGGGGGCCGGTGGAACAGGACTGGTAGGGTCCTCCCGGGAGCTGGGAGCTCGGCACGGCGGCTGCCGCCGGACCAGAGACGCTAGCTCATGTGCGGTGCTTGCCGCGGATGCTGGGTGTGGGAGGGATGTTGTCAGAGGCAGATAATCATAAGGCCAGGCTGGACTAAGCCTTGGGTGACATGGTTTAGTGTGAGGTGTCCCTGCCTATGGCAGGGGGGGTTGGAACTAGATGATCTTAAGGTCCTTTCCAAACCTAACTATTCTATAATTCTATGCAGGCTCTAGGCATGTTCTTCTTCTGCTTCATTGAAGATTAGCAACAGTAGGGTTTTCCAGAGTGCCCAAGGAGCCATTGATCCTGGATCCCAAGGCACAGGACATATGGGGCACATCCAGTAGTCCCATTCTAAGCAGCATACCTACTGAAAGCCCTATCCTTTTGACTCCATTTTCCAAACCTACTACTGACCTGCTCCAGATATGTGCTGTGGGCTGCTGCTTTTAACCTGAGCTGTTGCCAGAGGCACTGGGCACCTGGCATTTCATGACACCAGGGGAACAGCCATTAATTTAAACTCATCAGGCAAACAGCCACTTCTGCTTGCTGTGGCTCTGTTTTCAGCTCTTCAACTCTGAAGTGAGGCTGACAATTTCTGATGGTTTCTCAGACCTCCTATTGAGTTTTGTTAATTAATATTTGTGAAGTACTTAGATGCTTTCAGGTTTATGGTGATCCAAAGTAGTATTATTACCGTTGGTATTATTAGGACTAATAATACTGCTTATAACCTTAGTGAGCCTGGCAAAATTCAATTTGACTAAAATACTTGCCACAGATGAAAAAAACTTAACTTCAGTGATGTGAGGGGTTACGTGACTCAGTTACCAGTAACTGCTGTTTACAAGGGGCAGGAAGAGTATATTTGCTCAAATGAAAAAAAGGTCAAGGCAGGGGCCCATTTGCTGTTTGTTAATAAGTAATCTAAAGCACAACACAGCTTTACTGTAGCAGATCAGCCTGGCTTAGTTTTTCCTTTCATCACCATTATTTCCAGTCCAGTTCTGGACTAAACTGCCAATTCAAAAATAACCCACATTCTCATAGATTATTTTCAACATTTCCAAACCTATGGAGAGGATTTGTATTAGGGGAACAGCAACAACAAAAAAAAACATTCCATATTTTTGCCAGTGTTTGTCTTGGGACACTGTCGGTAACCAAGGTTGAAGTATCAGATAGGACATTATTTATCTCCTGGGAATTTCTTCTTTAAGCTCAGACCTGTGCATCTTCCCTGTGGAATTGTGTCAGTTAAGCAGCTGTGGTGTAGCTGGCCTACTTAAGGTCACCCCACTAAGTTACTGATGTAACTCACAAAACCACCTACGTCATCTCCAAATCTGGCTCACAGTCAACAGTTAAAATGCAAACATGGGTACTGAAGAGCATCCTTCTTCCAAGTGACTGAGCAGATGTGCATTGCAACCCCTGCGCTTTCTTTGTTTTTGAAAACAAACTAAGTAATTTTCTAGCAGCACTTGTCTTCAGCTGCCAAGCAATGTTCTGGAAAAGGGATGGAGTTTGTCCATTGAGGTTCACCTACTGGCTGTGGGTAGGATTCACTAGAAAAGCTTTTGCCGTTAATGAGCCACTTAAAGTGCTTATCAAAAAAGCAATACTTGTGCCAGCTGCTAGCTAGCCACAGCTTTTCGTTCATAACCCTTGGTGTTCATGTCCTTCAAATGTACTGGCCTGAGGCACACATCTAGTCCTCAAAATAAGGAATGTGATGTACACAGTGCTGGAGCAGGCATGGCCAAAGCACAGACAGCATGGCACCGTTGGCATGCATCTGCAATGCTGGTTTGTGGAAGTGTTTCACCTTATGTATACTTACTTCTTGAAGGAAGGTAGCAGGGGCACACACACACATTATGCACAAGGTCACCTTTGGAAATAAAACCCATACAGATTGCAAACTAGTTCCTAGCTTCCTGAAATACAGTTTTGAAAGGCAGTGATCCTTTAAGAAATCAACAACCCCTGCTCTGGCAGTCCCAACTGCCTGTTAATCCAGGGGGAGGGAAAGAGGTTGGTGAGGAGAGATTTTCCCAGTAGAGCAGGTCACATTTATTGTGAGCTCAGAGTATCTTTCTAGTGCTATAACCTTAGCAAAGAGCATTCTTGAGCTCTGTAGTCCTAGAGGGCACCAGGTTCTGCCTCCATCCAAGACAGGGCCACACAAGCAGGGAATGGGAGGAACTGCTTTCTGCAGAGCTGCTCCTCTAGCATCAAGCAGAAGACAGTGAGGCTGAGCAGCAGATGCTGATATGTGGAAACTGTAGAGAAGGAAGAATACATGTGGGAGCTGTTGCAGGGTCTGTGCTCACACACATCAGAAAGGCAGCACCAGTGGCTCCTAGCTGCCAGGAAAGGGGTATTTTGGATGCCTCAGAGCCCTCATGTTTGCCTTGCTGTACTGACGCAAGAGGAGGAGTCCAGTGGCCTGGAGGAGCAGGCATGGCTGGTGCTCCCCTGTGTGTCTGCACCTGCATGATGGGCTGCAGCTGGGTGGTTGGCAAGCAGAAGGGTTCACAGTGATCATTGAACTGCCTGGTGTGTGCAGGATGTTCATTCCGGAATACCAGGTGTGGGCAGCAGGGAGTACAGTGGAATTGGTGCTCACTTATATCAAGTCTGCCTTAGCTGGGGATCTGGACAAGTATCTTGTAGCTTAAACAAAGTTAAGAAAGTGGTAGCATAAAGCTCTAGATCCCATGCCTCCATGCTGCTCTGAAGGAGCACGTGGCCGTGCCATACTTCACACGTAGTGGCGGGAAGAGCAGCAAGCATTACTAGCTGGCAACCTTTGCAGAATGGTGATGCCACATGAAAATGCACGTGTTCATTACTCATGCACATTTCCTGCCCATCCCTGGCTTTCTGCAGGGTATACAGTAGTGTACACTCAGGGAGGTGGAGCTTTCTGCTCCTGTCCCTGGATATTATGCTATTTCCTCTTGTGCTTTGTTTTGGGTAAGATCTGTTGTTCAGACTACCTAGTGAGTTGCAAGAGTCTTTATCCGCACTGATACATTGCACTCTTCCTCTAAAGACCAGTGAGGATTTACATCTTCTCCTTACAGCTGTGTGAAAACTGGGGTACCAGGGTGTCAGGTGGCTCACCTGAAGCAGTGGGGTAAGGTAGAAATATGTTAAGCATTCCCTGAATCCAAGCCTGAGCAGTAGTCATCACCACCATGTCACCTCTCAGTTGCACCATGACAGTGAACTGTACAGTGTTTTGCACACAAATGAGAGACAATTACTGAAAACCAAGGCCAGTGCTGTAGACACCATTATAGAGACATATACTCTGCTCTAAGTGGGAGCCAGGATGCCTGGGAAAATATGCAGGTGGTTTCAGAAATCATAAGTAGCCTATTATCACAGAGGAGATTGGGGGGAAAACCCCTGGAGCTTTCCCCCATGACCATCTGTTAATTTTCCCTTGAAGTCATTATTGACTTGGACGGGGTGGGATACTAATGGCTTGGAAACAGTGCTGTTAATCAGAGCTCTGCACTACTGCTGCTGGACCAAGCAAGCTTCACTGATGGGAAATAGCACGGTAACTTGCTTCTGCAGCTTGTACCTTGGAGCTTCATGCACCTGATGCTCAGCAGCCTCAGAGAAAGTTCTGTTTTCCCAAACACTGTATTTGGCTGCACCTTGGCCTCTGGCAGAGGTGAGCCCCTCTTGTTTACCTGCTGCCTGCTTTCTGCATAGTTTGTATAGCCCATAGCCCTTCTCGTAAAGAGAGGTCTTGCTCATAAACTGCCATATTTGCAGACATTTAGAAATACAGGGTGTCTAGCTATGCTTCAGGAGTAGCCTAAGATCACCACACAAAGGCTTTGCTATTTTAGGGGTCAACTGCTAGGAGTATTCCTTGTCTGTTTTCCCCTTCAGCTCTTAGAATTTGACCAATGTCTACACATGTGCGACAGAATAGAAATATTGCTGCTGCAAGTGAAACTTAGAAAACATTTATGTTTTGCATTTGTGAGCAAAGCATGGTATTTTCCAAAGCATTTTGTGCATTTGGTCCAGGGCAGAATTAACAATTTGTACCATTGCAAATACAATTTGTGTAGTAAAAATGCAAAACAGCCAGATCAAGCTGTCACAAGTTTGGTCCAAATGGAAGCTTGTCCAGTTGGATGTTTTCTCAGACAGATGTCATCATTTGTGTGGTTTTTATGGTAAAATAATTCTTCTGCTCATGAAAAGATTTTTCTAATATCTATGAATACTGCAAACTGATACAAGAAAATATTTTTCTATTTGATGAGGTAAGTACAATTTTCCTTCTTTTTGAGAAGAAACAAAGAAGAAAGAAAAAAAGACCAGATGGTCATGGGTGAGACAAATGCACCAATGTGTGCTGGGAGAGAGCATTCTCAGGGAGGGAGTTGGTATGCTGCTGGGTAAGGAAAGACTTTGGTTCTCTGTAGCTATAGCAGCAGTACACATTTTCCCTTAGCACATGCTAATTCATGAGACTCCTCGTGTTATGCACCGAGACCGAGTGCCCAGCCTGAGAGACTAGTGGTGTGGCATTTGTAAATGCAATTACAAGCTTTTGACGTTATACCCAAGAGTACTTTGATGTCTCAGTGTTAAACACTGTGTTTCTTGATTTCTAGTGCCCAGCTTCTGACTTTAAAGCCAGCAATCCCTACAGTGTGCCTGAGGCAAGCCTGACACTTCCACACAAGGATAAAAACATTGAACATGGTGGCCAGAGAGACTAATAGGGAAATTTTTGGTCTTAAATGTTACTGCTGTAGTGACCCAGCCCAGCAGCTCCTATGGAAGGTGAGTACAGAAAGCCTTTCTGTCACAGCAGAGATGTCTAATCTGAAACATAGTTTACCAACAGCCAAGAAGTGACAAGCAAGGTCACTGCTCAGGCTGTTTGTTCCCATCTGCCATTTCTAGCAGAGCACCCAAACCACAAAGCAGGGAGCTGGACACTCCTACCCTGCTCTCTGCTGAAGATCTGCTGCTCTACAGCAATGTGCTGTTGAGTCATTGGGCTGGAAAGCAAGTGCATGTGGAGGAACATGGCTGTCCTACCTTTTGGTTGAGAATTCACATGGGATTTTGAGATTCTGGACTCTGCTCCCAGGGCTGTTTATGCATTTTATGTGAAACAATCACCAGGTAACATATAATCCCTGATCAAAGCCCTCAGGGGGTTTAGGCAAAGCAACGCCCAGTTTCTTGATCCTGATCAGACTTAGGTGTGAATTGGGCTGAGCTTCTTGGCCCTGCCAGAGCTGGGGCAGTTCTGGGCATGCATGAAGCTGGAACTCTACATAGGTGATGAGCTTGGAAGTATTAAAAAAAGTTGGAGATTGAAGGGGCAAGATAGTGGGAAGGACCCAGGAGCTGCAGTGGGATGCCAGCATTTCAATCTAAAGTGCAGAGTTCAGGTGAAACATCAGGTGCTCCACTAACAGAGGCCTCTTACAGGGAAACGATTGTTCTCACAGATTCCTGAAGTGGAAACCTATTTACATAACCATTTTATGTGCTTTTTAAAAAAGAGGAGTCCCATCCCAGGAACTGCATTTCCTTGGGTTTGTTTCCACAGGGTGCATGTACTGATCTGCACAGTGGTGGCTGCTGCATGAATAGCTTGTTATTCTTACCAAGCGTGACAACTGCTGTAGCAAAATCGAGAGCAACCTGCTCTAATGTAAACTGATTTCAGATTGCCCCCGGCAGTGCCAGCTACCTCATCTAACCTTTTTTTTTTTTTTTTTTTTTTTTCTTTTTTTTTTTTTTTTTTTTTTTTTTTTTTTTTTTTTTTTTTTTTTTTTTTTTTTTTCTTTTTCTC
>NDXB01010510.1:238600-260318 GCA_002631895.1 Agapornis roseicollis
TTTTCTCTCTCTTTTTTTTTTTTTATTTTTTTTAATCTTTTCTTCCCCACTGAAGCTGCACCCAATGCTTTCTTATGAGTTATTTCATCGCTCTGGCTGTTGCACTGGTGTCTGTGACCCACACATGAGCTTCTTTGCTGTTATCCTTGGTGGACTCCAAGGCCGCTTGGACTTTTGAATGTTACAGCAAATGCAAAGTCCAACTGCCTGTCCACTCCAGAGATGAGCTTTGCCGTGGCTGATGGTTGTGCCTAAGAACATTTAACTGCAGAGCACCACAGATGTGGGTCTGGCTCTTTATAGGGCTGTTGCATCTTTGATACCCCACCTGCTTGTTTGAAGAGTGCTGCAGGGCTGGATAAATGTGGGCAAAGAGAGGCTTCTTGAAGTGACATGGCTGCCATGCTGAGCACATGCCATTCTAAGTGGGAAGCAGTTGTGTTGGTAGGGAAGCAGGGGGCATCGAGGAGTAGGGCTGGGGCAGGGAGTGCTGTGGGAAAAGAGTCCAATTTGCCCTTTATAGCTGCCAGATTGGTGTGTGTGGTGGGTGTGATATAAATTGCTATCCATAAATAAATACCACAACAGCATTTTAATGAGGTGTTTTCTAGTTGCACTTGTCCAGGCTGGTAGTGTTATGTTAAGACTGGAGAATTATCTCCAAGGAAGCTTTTTGGCTAAACCTTCATAAACACAGTCTCACCCAAGATCCAAATATGATTTGTTTGGATTAGAGGTTTTCCTTGTTTGTTTCTGAACACACTTTCAAATACGTTTGGGTTTTTACTTTTATTTATTTATTTTCATCTTCTTGGCCCAGGTTTTGTGTTGATACCACAGGACCTAACTGATGTAGAGATAGGGGACAAATCTGGTGCCTTTTCTGAGTGTTCTCTTTTGTTCTGACAAGAAGCTTGCAGAAGGGCTGGGTTGTCTGAGGCTTTGGGGGTGGTAGGGGTACATTTGGGGCCATGACCTATGACTCTCCAGTCTCTGGTGAGCAGGTAATAATAGCCCAGCCTGTCTCAGGGAGTGATGTGTCCTTTGCTTCTCCTGCTGTACTGACACAGCTGCCATTGCAGCCAGTGCTCTTTGGAGGCATGGTCTCATGGACCTGTGCCCCACACCTGCAGTGTGGTCCTGCTGGGACTCAGCATTCGAATTCAGCTTCTTTTTCTTTCACGGCAGTTAGCTATTTCTCTGAACTTTTGGCAGCCTGGGCTGCTGGACAAATGGCTGCACATAAATATTGCACAGCACAATGTGCTGGACAGAACTTGGGCACATGTACTGTAGGAACCCGTGTGTGCTGTAGGGTTGCCCTGTGCACATAAATGCTCTTCATCAGTCCTGGTCTCTAGAGTGCCTCCCAGCACTGTGACAGATCCGGGAGGCTGTCTCCTGCATACCTGAGTACACACAGGCTGCTTCATACTCCTATGCCAGGATAGATGTGGGAATAGAGATGGGCCATGGTTTTCTGTATGAACCAGGGATTTTGGTGGAAGGCAAATACAGAAGCAGGCGTTGGGGTTTGAGGTCGATCTCAGGTGTTCCTTTTACATTTCAGACCAAATGGTGGTCTCATGAGAAAGCCTCTCAAAATGTGAAGTTGCCACCACTAGAATGTGAGAACTGTGCAAAGCTGGGAAATAGTCTTTCTCATGCTAACCCTGAATGAGGAGGTTTTTTACCAGTTTGACTCCTGTATGTTAAGAGCAGGACCCTTTTTCTGCTTAATTTGAAGATCTGAGTAAGTTCAGTTCTTCGGTCCTTAAACATAAAACCCGTAAAGTCAGTTGATGGTCTTGACTTGTGATGCATATTCAGAATTCATTCATACTATAAATAAATAATTGGCAGGTGATGCTACAGAAATAACAGCTTCCATTCTTTTCAAGGAATTGTTAAGTCCAGCTAGGTCTCCCTCATCAACAGCTATGAAAAAAACTCCAACAACACAATAACCCACAAAACAATATCATTTGGAAGGGACATCTGGAGGGCTACAGTACAGCCTCCTCAAAGCAGGGCCAACACCAGCATTAGCTCAGGTTGCTAAGGGCTTTGTCCAGTAACTTTTTGCCGTCTCCAAGGCTGGGGATTTCACAGACCTCCATGGGTTCCTGCTCCAGTTTACCTGTTTTTATCTTGAAAAATTTCTGTGCTATCCAGTGGAATTTCTCTTGACACAACTTGTGGTCATTGGTCTTGTTCTGTGCACCTGTGCGGAGAGCCTGGTCTGTTCTTGCCCACACAGCCCCACTGTGATTAGCTGTCATTGCCGCAAAGGCACGCTGTTGACTTGTCATCAGGGTTTTGCCCACCAGGACCCCAGGTCCTTCTTTTAGCAAAGCTGCTTTCTAACCACTCGGTTCCCATCCTGTGCTGTCACACAGGTATGTTCCATGTCAGGTGCAGACTTGACATTTTTTCTTGCTGAATTTCCGAAATTTGCTTTCAGGCTTGTCTTCCCAGCTGCTGAAGACCACCTGAATGGCTGCTTTGTCATCCAGCATAATGACCTGCAGCCTCAGGTCAATCTCATGCACAGACTTGCTAAGAAACCATTCTGCTTTGTCATCCAGGTTGCTAGTGGAGACTGGCCCTAGTGTTGTCACTTGAGGAATGCCATTTGTTAATTGACATGCCTATTAAATGTCTAGTTGTTGGCCACTATTATCCTTTGAGCTTCATGGCCCAGCTGTGAGCTTTCTTCTGCCAGGTTGTAGCCCATCCAGTCAGGCAATACCATCACAGTTTGGTCCATATGGCACAGAATGTCAAAGGCCATGCTAAAACCAAAGTAAGTGACACCCACTTCTACTACCTCTACCTTATCCAGCCAGCCTGTTGTTCCAGTGAAGATGGCAGGCATGATGACCAGGTACAATTTGCCTGTAGCAGATCCATGCTGGCTGCTTTGAGGAACCTTCTTGTGTCTGGATATGGCTTCTGGGTGGACTTGCTCTGTAATCTGCCCAGAATAATGTATCTTACATAAAATATCTTCATCTTTGCTAATGCTTTGGCAAATGCCTTTCGGAAGAAGCCTGTTGATTACATGTATTGAATTTGTGAGACCTTCAGGATGAGCCTGCAGTGTTGGTTGACGGAATTTTTGGTAGAGAGTAGCTGAGCTGGTCAAACTCAAAAGCAACCTAGCCAGGACACACCTATTTCTCCTCTATTGGGAATCACTATCTTCCCAGCCTTGCCACCAAGAAGAAGGGGTAATGGCCACCTGATAGGGACAGGTATGGTCATTTCTAGAGAGCAGGAGTAGTTCAGCCAACAGGAAGGGCCAGGCACTTGCCAAAATACACATTTGCACAATGGCCTAGAGGAGGTTGAATTCACAGGAGATGGTTGAGTTTCACGAGGTGTAACTTTGGTTCGGTAGGGTCTGCAGTACAGTGCTAAGTACTGCCATAGAAAGTAAGAAACAAAATGGCTGGAAAGCCACTAAGTCTCTCTGTGGAGCCAGAGCAGGACAAATGCTGCCTTGCTGAGCTGGCATGCCCCTCTGTGGCTTGGGGCTCCCTCCTGCTGCGGCACTTGTTCCCTGCCGGGGAGGCAACAGTGCTATCCCTGAACCACTCAATTTCTGTGGAAAACAGCATTCCTGTAAATGGTGGTCAATGGACCCATGGGCCAGCCTTGCCCAGGGCCTTGTGAGAGTCACCATGGCCTTCATGGCAGAGAGGCTTGGCCACACGAACACATCCTTGTGACTGGATCCGACAGTGTAATTGTGACTGTGGAGAGAGGCAGGCACAGCAGCTGGGAGATAATGACTCTGTAGGAACACTTGGGTATGCAGCATCAGGCGTGTCTTGCTAATTAGAAGAACAGTACATAATCCTATCATCTCCTATTGTACACATACTAACGTGATTTTATTTCTATAATGGACTTATATTTGCGATGTTCTCACTAGCACATTCAAAGATGCCTAACAGCAATGCACAGAAAAGCAAATAGCACATTCATGTAGTGACCCTGCTGCTGTGAAGCCACATGCATCTGTAAGGAAGATACTGTCTCAGAGTTTAGATTCGTCTTTATGGCAGGCTGAGGTTTCCAGGGTTCCATGGGAAGGGTGAGTACCTGCATGCTGTAGTCCCTTGTGCACTGATAAAACCTGACTTGCTGGGTCGCTCTTCTGCAGTGACACAAGATCATTTAAAGTTGTTTGCTTATTACAGAGATACTATCACAAGGTGTGGTGCCCTGATTGGAGTCTAGCAAGAAAGTAACACTCTTACTCACCTACCCATCTCTGGCAGATGGTCTGAGGGTCTCTCCTTGGCTTCATGACGAAAAGTAGTTGATTCACCTCATCCCAGTAGTAATTATCAGTTGCTCCCTACTGGAAGTTCCCATGGTGACATCTCAGTGGTAAGCTTAGAACTCACTCATGAGGCTAATTGCAAAGTAAAAGCATGGTTTCTTGATGTCTGATTTATATTCAGCCTAGTAAAAGGGTTTTTTTTTAATGACTATTGAAATGCTCCTACTTGTTATTACCCTGCCCCACTCCTATTTCTCAGCAGTTATTTGCAAGCAGCTGTCATGTCAAACTAAAAAGCAGGTCTGGTAACAAAAATTTTATAGCATTTTTGGTTTTTTGTTTCATTTTCGAAGAGCCTGCTTTTAAGTCTTAGATTCTAAATCCTCCTGTGTAAGGCACAGCTCCTTCTGGACGGGCTTTGCCCTTCTGAAAAGCTTATCATTTTATTCCCTCAGCTGTAGGATTAAATTATTGCCTTGTCAGTGCAGTGCTTATTGAACCAGGCTGGCTTGGCAGGTCTCCACCCCTTCTTTGTTTAAGGTTATTTATTTTTATATCAGAAAGCTAATAAAATTGACAAACGAGTTTGTCAGACTAACTGTACTGTTTACCACACAGGCAAAATAAAACATCCAACACAATTCCTTTTATTTATGGCATCAGTGCTGAGCCATTATGGTATCAGTGCTAGGGAACTTTTCTTCCCTTCACCTTTTGAAACCTCTCTTGCACCAGTGTCCCATACTGAGCTTTCTGTTTGCAGGAGGTTGTTGGTATGAAGTGGAAGATGTTTAACGGAAGCAAGGCTGAGGGTGTAGGACCCCAGCCTGCATCGTGCAGGGCTTTCCTGGGGAGGACATGCAGGAGGAGCATGGTGAGAGGCTCTAGCTCCAACCGTAAGTCTGCAAACAGGCTCACAAGAGCCCTTCTGGGGCCAGCTCCCTGTTTATGTTGTGCAGAGCCTTCCCCACAGGGGGATGTTCATAAACACCTCATCAGGACCTGCTGTAGCCTCCACTTGGCTTGGTCCTGAGGTTCTGGAGCATCTCAGATGCTGAGTGCTGGGATGGGCAATCTGTTCCATGGAGTGAGTGCTAAACCCTGGAGTCCTTACCCAACCAGTGGGCTCTCATTTGTGCATTGATGTAGTATCCAAATGACTTTATGAGAATAGCACAGGTACTCTGGTCTGTTTAGCAAAGTCTGGTTTCATGTATGTTCATCAGTGAGTTGGGATCAGAGTGGGTGTTGTAGGTCCAGGGGATGGTTAACTGGAGTTAGCAAAGGTGACAGAGGTGTGGGAGGATGCAGTAACATTTCAAAAGAGAAGGTGCATTCACGTCTTCACAGTTTCTAGCCAGTGGACAAGAGTTCTCCAGATACAAGAATACATGGGTCTGGGTAGGGAAATAATTGTCTTTGTGGGGCAGGTTACATACATGGTTGCCAGCATTTCAGCTTAGGAGAGGCTGTAAACTGTGTCAGACAGTGTGCTGGGTTTCACAGGGTTCTCCAAGAGCTTGTCATGGTCAGCGCTGCAGAAAGCCACTGGGATGGGGTTCCCAAGTCCCTTTGGTGCTGTCAGCATCCCTGTCTCTCTCACTTCAGGTATATCTGGAAGGTGTTGCCTACCAGTTCTCTGAAGTGCTTGACACTGTCTAGGTGCTTGAGGTCACCTCAAGCCCTGGAGCTGAGCTGAGGTGACTGGGGTGGCTGGTGAGCCATCGCAGACACAAGCAGTGCCTCACCTTTGTGCTACTTCCAGCTGAACAGAGGATCCACCTCCCCCTCTTGAACCAGGAAGGTCAATCCCTGCATGGACTGCCTTTTCATTTTAATCTGTACATTAAAAACATCATAAAATGCTGTAATAGGAGTGCAATTAATGACTCTTTGGAAGCACTACGTGGTCTGGGTGCAGTAAATAGAAAACAGTGAGGTTCTGGAGTTCATTTCCAAACAAGTAAGTGGGAATGCTCAAACCAGGTGGTGATCAGCATGTCTGCAGGTCTGGTTTCTCCTTTCCCTGAAGTGAAGGTGGGTGTTAGGATGAGGTGTACAACATCCACACCACGCCTCAGCCAAGATTTGCCAATAGTCATTTATTGCTTTCTACTCTTTAGCAATCAAGCAGAAACTTTTCAGCCAGTACCTTCTGGGGGACAAGGTTTGAGAAATAACCTTTTGGTCACTATTGCAGCATTGTGACCAAAGCATGGAGCACATTAGCTCTAAGGTAACTGTGTGCTCCTGTATGGTTCAGAGAGTTTGTTACCAAAAATGTGGATTAATTCACTGAGTGACACTGTACATCTGCAAGGGAAATGTTCAGACTCACATAAACGTATTTGCCTGTTACAGAAACCTTTAAACTTCCTACTCCTTAACTACCAGCAGTGGCAAAAGCTGCTGTGGAAACAGGACTGGGTTAGCAATGCCATTTGACGATAAACAGGCTGGGTTGTATCACCAATATGGTGACTGCTCAGGGGGCAGTTGGCTGTTTGGTTAGTTAAGGGAAATACATTTTAATTTCAAGACCTGTATTGTTATATTAAACCACTCTAAAGATGTAGGTAGTGATATGGAGGAGAACACAAGTATCTCTTCCCATTGAAGCCATGTTGAGTCATTTTATATTACCACCAAAGGAGCAAACCAAATTTTTACAAGAGTAGTTGGCAGTATTTCTATTAAATGGCATTAGCCAATAATTTCTGAAACTGCTTGTTAATTACGGCACTCAGCCCTTGCAGGCAGTTCTGTTTTACATAAGTTTAGTCCACTTGCTAGCCATCAACCGAAGGCTGTAGCCTTTTGTCATAGCCAAACAACGCCATGTTATCAAATTCCTTTCCAGGATAAATCCATTGTCTCTGGGATTTCGGGGAGGGAGGGGGGGGAGAAGGAGGAGGAGGGATTGATGGTGCTTTTTGTTCATTTGGTTGGTTCATTTTTTATCCTGGCCCTTTCAGGTGCCACTGCTGGTGCTTTTGGGGTGCCCAGCTCCATCAGACTGGATAGTTGAGCTGGGTTGTGCATCCCACAAATACTGAGACCCACCAGCACTTTGGCAGGAGCTGGTGCAGCATAAGTCTGTGGCTGGTCCTCAGGACCTCTCTGGAGGTGTTCACAGCACATCTAGAGGATGGCAAGTCACACTGTGGATCTTTATCTTCCAGCTGCATGAACACATCCTAGAACACAGCAAGCAGGAGCAGATCAGGATAAATCTCTTGCAGGTAACTGTAGCAGTAAAAAAGTGACTTCTTTTTTGTACTTATCACTTTGACCAGCTGTAATTGTTATTACTATTGTTAATGCTACTAGTGCAATATTACCTGAGGCTGCCCAGTCAGCGCTGAGCTCCATTGTATTCAGCACAAATGCAGCCAAACCCCTCAAAAAAACCCTTAAGTGTTCAGAATGCAAATTACTTACAATGTTGAAGAGGAGGGATAAAACCAAATGGATACAATTAGCTTAGGCACAACTTAGTCATCCTTTTCTTGGTATAATTATAAAATGGACAAAGGTAGCGCCAACTAACCTCAAATGCCCTTCTAGCCATAATTAACTATATTGCATAATAATGGTGTCAGTTTAAGCATTGTTTAAAACCGATACTTTGCTCAAAATTACTGTACAGCCACACTTACATCTTGCACAACAGACTAACATATAGCAGTGTCTTGACTTCCATTTTCTATTTCATTGTGTCATCTGGGCATAGGAAAAGCTCTTGACCAAAGAGGAGTCAGTGGTACAGCGGTAAATAAAAGTGGGCAGATTCATCTGTCTGTGGTATAGAAGGAACAGGTAAATACTAGAAGTGCCCAGAGTAGCAGTGGGTACAAAGGGAGTGCCCTTTGCCTGCACTTACCCCTGACTGCACCACTTAGAAGAGTTGCATAATTGATACAATTGAACCACATCAGTCCTTTATTTATAGAACATAATGAAATGGTTTTCAACATCCTGGAACAAGCTTGCATGGGTGATTGCCATATATGCACCCAAGGAGAATAAATAAAAACATTTCCCTGAGGTATTATATCTCTTCACCTTTGTTAGTTGCATCCAGGACTTTATTTGGAGCAGCTTTGCAAGGAGCACAGCATGCAATCCTGCACATGCATCAGTCAGAGCAGAACTGCAGTGATGCTGCTCTGTAAGGTTGGAGTTTCATGTAAGTAGTACATGTAAGTAGTACAGAAAGCATTGTCTTAGTTTGGTGGAGCTTGGGGTGTGCACATACCTAAATATACCACAGACTATTGAGCACTGTCCCCTGCCTTGTACTTAAATTAGTTCTTTGTTCAAGCTCCGTCGCCTGCATTTGACACAAATCTGGCTTACCTAGAAAGCATACAGGCTAAGCTCAAAAACCCAAACCCAGCCGTGACTTTTGGTAGCTAATTTCAGTGATGGACATGGAAGTGAGTCATGAAGTGGTCCTCTTATAAAGGTGGATAACAGAGATGATCCGAGCCCACTGTTGGATCCACAGGCTCCCACACCAGTTTAGGTTTAGACCATCTTATTACCTAAGTGTGACACTGACACTGGAGAGATGCTGGTTGACAACAGCATGAGCATCAGGTGGTACTGAGGCAGGGTTCCTGTAAAAGTTACAGGCAATAAAACAAAGCACTGCTATTATTTTACCTGTTTTTTTGTTTCTGTTATTGAAACAATGTGGAGATAATTTAGAAGTATTTCTCCTGCAGGATCATTTGTCCATCTTCATATGATGTTCTACAGTTCCTATTGCATCATTTGAATTTGGCCTTTATTTATGATGCTACATTGTTTTGTGTATACACTTTATAATTAGAACTACTAATTGCAGCCTTGCTTACTGCCTTTAGTTGGCTTTTCCAGAGTACTACTTGCAGAAAGATCACAATTACTCAGTTCAATTGCTCAGTGAGTATTTTCACAATTTGGAATGAATCCAGGACTAGGTTTTTAACTTAGCCTATTTCTAAGCTCTACACAGTGCCCATCCAGCACATACGAATGAACTGCACCAAAAATTACATCCTTTCAGAGTCTGTTTAAGAAGTTTTTCTCAAAATTCCTCTTTTCTGAATTAAAAAGTCAACACATTGACATATTGAGGGATTCCCATTCTAGCTGTTGTATTAGATCTTAATGGAGGTTTTGACATGTAAAATTTTAGGTGGACACACTGTCATTGTCTTCATACATTTTGAACTAAACAGAATCCATACAGGCCAATGGTTCTGCCAGAAGGAGCTGGTTATTTCCTAGCGGACACCCCAAACAGACACAATTCTCCCAGTTTACCATTTGTTATTTCAACTGCTGATGATTCAGTGGTGTTTTTCCGCTGAAAAGCTGGAGTAGCACAGCAGTGAATCAGGCTCATTGGCGCTGCTTCCCACTATCTAAAATGAGGATCCACCTACAGGTAAAATACTATCAGGCTGCAAGTATCTTACGGACTGCAATCTGTTCTGGCTTGCCAGATCTTCATCAGAAAATGATTGCACAGGTTCAGAATTAAAGTGCCTGCTGACTGCACTTTAGTCAATGGGAACATCATGAACAAGATGAGCTGGTTTGGGCTTTTCTCATTACAAATGGTTCCAATCAGAAATGGCAGAACATAGGGTTACTTTCTTTTGTTGTGATGTTTTCCTGACCTGGCTGCCCAGCTGGGGGGAAGCAGCATCACCACAGGACCAGCACCATGCACAGGTATTGCGGGAAGTTCAGGTCGCTCCCTCCCAGCACCACACACTGGGGCTGGTGACAGCCCCAAGGAGACCCAACTTCCAAGTGTTTGTTCCTGTAGTAATGAGAGTTACATAAGACCCTGTAGCTTGTTTGTTGGCAGCTGTGAGCTCAGCTTCACCATGTTATGCTTTGGTAAACACTCAGTGTGGCAAATAACACTAGAAAATGTATCAAAGTGTGATCAGCTTATTCCTTCACTGGGATCATCTCATGGTTTATTAAATAGTCTTTATGCAAATTGCCGAATAACTTCCCTTTACCCTGATACATGATTCCTGTTCTGTGCCTTTCCGAAAGTCAGTCTTAAAGGGCACCTCAGAGAAACTGATGCACTGTGTGCTTAAACTGACTAATAAAAAAATGGGTCCCAGTTGTATCATGGTCCAGACAGCCTCAGCAGGAAACATAGCCACGTGTCTGCTGATGTGATGATCCACTACCACAGTGGACCTGAGCTATACTATACTGAATGTAGTTTTGGGTGGGTGGGGAGGGTGATTTGTGGCTCCCTTTAGCATATCAACAGGCTGGCAGAGTTGCTGCAGCTTACACTCAGCGACTGCATAGTGAGCACAACTGGAAGAGCTCTTGTATTTCCACCACTTGGTAAGAACATCACCTTGGGTAGCACCTCTGCAGCTGCCAGCACTGAGTGAGGCCTCAGGCATGTTGCTTGGCCTGGCCTAGCTCAGGCCTCTTCTCTGGAACTCACTCGGGTCACCAGGTGTGAGCAGTGTCCCCCAGGCTGCTGTCTTGAGGCTGAGACTGAGACACTGGGACATGACTGCTGGGCTTCACTGGGTTAGCAGAAGCTTCTTCACCCCATTGAAAGGCTTTGTCTTTGGGACTTCAACCTGAAATCAACACAGGCATTAGGTGAGGGTTGGTACTGGTTGCTGGTGTTCACCTGGAAGGAGCTGATGGCATCAGGCTGTGGTGAGAATGGGGTCACACCATGGAAACAGTGCCAATTTGCTGGTGATCCCAGGAGAAGGGGGGCCCTAACCTGCTGCTCCTGGCCGAAGACACAGTCTCTGTGACAAGGTTTGGCTGCAGCAGACAGGAGATAAGTAGCATGTCTAATTGTACTGTGTGGTTTTAGGGAGCAGAGCGATGGCTTCACGCTGCAGTGACATCCAGCCTCAGCCAGATCTGAGCAATTGTCATAGTCAGATACATCAAATGAACCTAGGAAAAGTGAAAGGTCATGAGATAAAATAAGAAATGAGCCAAAAAGGTGGAATCTTACAATAACACTAATGTAAACACTGGTCTGTTAAGAAATGTCAGCCTGGTTTTATCTTGCAGCAGGGAGATTGTTTCTGAGAACCTATGCAGAGTCAAATGAATTCATAAACCTCTGTACCAGGTGCAATCATTAGTCAGTAAATGAATTACACATAATTATCTGCTTTGTATTTAATTCACTTGGCTTCCAGTTTCTTACTCTTCATACAGTGAAACTGTCTCTCACACAAACACACTCTCCATGGGCAAGTAGGTTTTGGAGGGCTGCCATCGTCCTGACTCATGAATCAGACTCCGTGATTTGGATGATAGTTATCTAAGCCTGCAAACAAAGAAGATGGCTATGTGTCCAATGAGAGAATAATTATTGTTATTATGTTTATAGAGCAACAAAGTCGGGAGTTAGGACCCGGGGGGAAAGGCGGCAGGAACGGCGAGCTGGGCAGAGGCAAGAGGCTGTAGGCAGTGGTTCAGTGCAGGCATGTGCCAGGGCCCTCGCAGGGCTCCCTGCCTTGAGTCACCTCCGCCAGCAGCCTAGGCTTGTGGTCAGGGGATGCCTGACTAGGCCAGGATGCTCACGGAGCTGCGAGACCACCGCCCCGAGGGCTCTCGCCTCTGTACCGGTACAGCTCTGGGCCGCTGCAGGGAGCCGGGGTTGGCACAAAGCACCCCGGACGGCTCCGCCGCTGCGGGGCTGCGGATGGGGACGCGCCGGGCTGCGGGCGATCCAGCCCCCGGCTGCGTTGGGTAGCAGCGCGGACAGGGCAGCCTCCTTGCAGCGCTGTGTGTGGTTTTGTTGCACAGCAGTCGGCTGGACACTCACCTCTGCAATTACTTCAACTAAGCTACAAGGAAAGGAAAGAAATCCGTAAAAAAAGCTTGTTTGAAAAGTAACAATCGCTGCCACAGCAAGCCACTTAGAAATGAAAATGTCCCTTGAAATGACAAGCTGGGCTCACTCAGCTCCAGAGCTTCAGTGCCAGCTTGGGCAGAGGAGCCCTGCTCAACTGCCTGGGAGAGCTTTTGAGAGTGGCAGTGCCATGTGTGACTGTCCATAGCCAGCAATAAGTCTGGGATAACCAATCACTTAAAACCCATACTTCTAAAATACATCTGCCACTCTAAAGCCTCATCCCGGCTGGGATTGCAAGAGTCCTATATTCAGAGGGCAGCCCACGCCCTGCTAGGAAGGGGATGCAGACCTCTGATGTGTGCCTGTCACCAAGGCATGCACCTGCGTTTCTTACTGAGCTCATGGAAACAGTGACTCATGTTCATGGCCAACTGCTGGTGCATCTGTGCAGCAGGATAATCATGGTGGCTTTTCATGAGCTTAGTACAACCACAGGAAACCCCTGGCCACCATAGGTGTGGCTCTGGAGACCTTGGAGAAGGACAGCAGACTCTGGAGATACTTTGGCTTGTGTTTCAAGGACACAGGAAGTACTCCAGTTAAGCAAGTTGGGAAAAGTGATGTTTGCTTCCATTAACTCACCTTTAGGACTGTCTGTAATGATCTTCAGCCAGGGAGCCAGCAGGACAAACAGCCAGATGAAGAGGTTACCTGGAAATGGCCATAAATTGAGAATGAATCCTGTACAGGGAACAAGACATCATGTTCTTGTTCTCCCAAGACCAGTGTGAAACATTTCCAAGTCATATTCCTATTACTGGGAAGGAAGCAAACCCAACAATGTGTGTAATTATCAATGCTCCACAAAACCCCACTAAATATGCAAGATAAATAATTTAAGGTCCCTTTGACATAACCCATTTTTAGAAGCAAGTTTTATCTTGCTCCGTGTTTGAACTGATGGTTAAATACATGTTAATATCCTAGGAAGAAACATGGAAAGGCTTTGTCTAAGGAAGAACTGCCAATGCAATGATAGGCAATGATACTGTACACCACAAAGCAGTCCTCTGGGGATGTGTGTTAAAGTGCTGGCTTTTTTAAACTGTAGTAAATCTTCCTTCCTTAATTCCCTTCTCAGAACAACCTAGATTTTCTGGACAAGGCTGATAGAAAACACCTGTATGCCAACATTAACATCCCACGGGAAAAGGGCTTTATATGAGAGCAACCAAAATTTTGCTGAGGCATTACTGGCCACAACAGGAGAAAATGTGGTTTCATGGGCTTAGTAAAAACAGGGAGCCCTGGATCAGGACTTTCTTAATCTCCCAGGCTGGCACCTAGTCTTGGGAAAGCCAACCCACCTCTCTGTGCTTCAGCCTGCCTGGCTGCAGCCTGGGAGAACCACTGAATGGAACCATTTACCTCTGAGAATTGCTTCTTCTGTTGGAGCTTACTCTAGAATGGAAACAGACCTTTGTGCCCTAAAACGTGTTTGCGTATTTGTCTATCAGTTTGTTTGTTTATCGGTAGATCTAATCAAAACATTACTTGGTCTGCAAGGTTTTTTAAGATCCTTGAGTGGAGGAAGTGAACAAAACCCTACAGTGTATTAACAGGCATGTAGAGAAATAGCTAAGCACAAGGCTTCGTAAGTATTATTGTGCATACAGGAGTTTCTGAATCTTCCTCCCTGGTACACCAAGGTTTTATATATTACGATAGGAGAAAACCGCAAACAGGGTCTCCAAACTCGTATGAAAAGCCCTCTCCTGTTTACAGTCCCTGGGAAACAGTGCCATAAACTCTGGACCCAGTGAGAATGCCACAAATACTTCTCTCTGAGCCAGCTAACAGAAAACAGTCAAAAGAACAGGGCTATAAATCGCTGCTTCATTATAAATCACTGCATTTGACACACCTGCCCCAGCACACCTCACGGCTGTTGCTGGACATGATGTGTTTTAATTCTTTTGGTTTTCAGTATTGTAACCCAGGTGGCAGCTGGCTTCGCACGTGTGAGCATGGGTGTATTGTCACCTGTACCACAGGGCCACAGAGCAGTCGTGCTCTTCGCTCCCAGACCAAAGGAGGTTTCTGAGAAACCTTGTTCTCTACTTGCCTGGTCTTACCGAGCGAGCATGGGGAGGCTCAGGAGCTATCCTGTGTAATAGGGCATCCATCCAAAGTGCAGAGCGTGAGCAAAGCAAGTTCAGGTCTGTCTGCACCTGTCTGGGGAGATATATTCTTTCTGCACAGCACAAGGTCTTAGAATCAGGTCCTTTTCCAGTGTGAAAATGGCCTGGTTCTGGTGCAAGATCAGCATGGAAAAATGTACTTAAAATCTAGAGAAAGGGATTTTTCCCAGTTTACAAACTGTTCAATGTTTGCGAAATTCTAAGTTGGAGTCAGTATCAAAAAAGCACTTATTCAGCAGCAGAGATTTGAATAAGCCTTACAGTTGCTGAGCTTCTTGAGTTATACCAAAGAAGCTAGTCTGATATTTCACAGAGTGATTAATAGCCTGAGTTTGTGAAGATTTTCCTTATTTTGGGGGAAGTTATTCCAGTAATAGGAATATTGTTTACCAGCCCAGGAAGGTTACATTCAGTTTTGTTTTGGAAGGCTTAGAAGGGGACAGGGAGAATGAATGAATGGAAAGAACCACATTCTCTGGATCACAAATCATGCCTGTTTGTACCTGAAAGACCATAAGTTCAGCTGTTTGCAGAGTACTGGCATGTCGCCTGTGAACTTCCATTAAAAGATGTAGTTCTACTGCACTGCAGCACTTGGTGTCAAAGGTGGCATCTTTAGCATGCAAAGGAAAGCTTCAAGGTCATGTCTGTGGTAAAAAGAAATCCCTCACTAATTTGACAGCAGATTCAGCGTCACCTTCCTGTGGGGCTGCTGGGGTATGTTCTCCAGTGACACTGCAGTGTGCTCTGGCTCCCAGCTTTTAGGTTATTCCATTTCTTCTTGTTGCACAAGTCTTGCTCTAGGATAAATGTATGAATCTGTATTTTGGTGATGTGAAGCAATCTAGCTCTGACCTTGCTGGGGTTCCTTACACACACAAAAAGTGTCCTCTGAAGCCAGGGACTCTTTATTCCCATTAGCTCTAAAAGCTAATGGCCAGACAGGTCATGTCCCGTATGTCCTGTGCATGCCAGTTCTGCCTACGTGCCTGTGACTCCCAGACTTTCCTATCATCTTCCTGTCTCAATGGGAAGAGAATCATAACCTGGGCTTCCGTGTACAACTTTGTGCTGGGACTGGGCTCAGTAAATTCACAAAATAAGTCCCCCCAGCGTAGCTAATGGGCACAGCTGTGAGATACAACCTTTTCTGAAGAACCCGTTCTTGGCCCTGCCTCCTGCTGCCCCATGCCAAAGTAATAACTAACGCCATTTACAATTGTTTTGCTCAACATATGGGTCCCAGATAGGGAGAAATAGCCAAAAGAAGGCAAATTTAACTCAGTGTGGTCAAGTCCTCACTGCACTAGGCTTGGGTGTATACTGGTGAGCCTGGCTCTACAATGGGGAAAGGACAAAAAGCCAGAGAGGAGAAAAGCTGAGCTCAGAGGGAGGGGCAGAGGAAGATTCTGTGTACGCTTGGGAAGGAAACAATGGGACAAGGGGAAGGAATTAAAAGAACCACATCCTTCTCTGCATCATAGCCCTGCAGTTTAAGTTACTCCCTCATGCTGGACCAACCCATAGTGCCCTACTTCTAATATTGCTCTCTTGTGACTACTGTGGTGAAGCTCCATCCCATTAGATGTGTCTTGATTCGGGACCATTAGGGCAGCAATGCGCTTAGCGTGTTAGATCAAGCCTCACTCCTTCCTTCCAATGACATTTAGATGTGTCTCTCCACCCTTTTTGGCCTATCCTAAGCCCCTAAAATTAAGCTACATCCCCAGAGCCTCTGCTGAACTAAGCCAAAAGATGTCCTTCCCTTCCCTCTACCTCTGACCCCACAGCCAAACCAACCCTGCCCCAGGCAGACTAGCTGTCTCCAGAGCTCTCCACAAACCTTCAGTGGGGAGGTCCTTCCCATCCACCCTGCTTCCCTGCAATGCCTCTTGAAGAAGAGCTACACAAGGAAAGGGCAAAGGCAAGATGATATTTCCTTGCACCCTTGCACCTATTTCATTGTACCTGTGTCTTCTCTCACCTCTCTTTCCATTAAATTTCTCAGACTTATCATCTTGTTTGTGAACTGTGGTGTGTCTCATTAATGATCAGACTGGTGCTTTACTTTTATTGATACATTCCATATGTTTGTACTACCCATAATATTAACCTTTGAACACTCTCTACATTCAAAGCATTTGCAACTATTTATGGTTTATGTTTCATAACAGCAGGCAAGCAAAGTGGGGATGTCAGCATTAGGAGCCCCCACTTAGGAGAGCAACCAATCAATACAGAGAGGATCAGAGTTAGCAGCAGCAGCAACCTCAGTGTTTGAGCACCCAGCTTGAAGTCTTTTGGTCTGAACAACCCAGAAATAGGTCTCCTCAATTTACTGTTCCTTTCAGACAAAAAGTCTGCAAGTGCCCATCCAGTGGGTCACCTTCAGAGGTATGTACAATGAGTAAAAATGGTCTAAAAAGTGCATGTGTGTTTATACACATGTGTATACGCACATGCATGTATATATACATGCCTATATATACTCTATATATAGTATATATATGTATACATGCCTATGCCTGTATATTGGTATATATACATATATACACATGCAGTGTATAATTTATGCCTAAGATAGAACTGAAAATATACAGTAACATAATTATATTTTACTGTATATATTACATATGTTGTATATTATATACTCATTCACATGAGATACAATCAGGCTTTTGACTATGGTCAAGGTATCTGTCTGAACATTTGAGGTTTCCTGTCTGTAGGGTGAACTATAAATGTTCAACTTCTCTGTCTCTGGAGAGCAGAGGAGCTTTATACCTTCCTCATAGTACCTGTGAGAGCATTGGGTTGACATTCAGCAGGAGAGGCCCAAAACAACTTGAACACCACCATCCTCTCAGCAATCTAAGTGCTATGGTTCTGAGGTCACACCATAATAAACAGCACACTACTTGGAGAACTTCTGTTTCTGAGAACAAGGTGAGTTCTAGGGCAGGTTACACACTTGGAAGTGTACAGTCCTTCAGGATTTATTTGTTCACTCCAGAGAGAAAGTGAGTCATGAGAAACCTTAAGGTGGAGCACTCAAAACAAGGAGTATATAAATGATTAGCAAGGGAAGGTCAGCACTAGTCCTTCAAGTCTGAGCATGTCCCATTGTCAATGGTACATAAATAATACACGCTGAGTGCCTGTGGTTGCAGGAGAACAGCTATCACACTTCTGGTCTCTGACATGTTTCTGACTCACGTGATTGATGAGCCTGATCTCAGTTTTCTTAAAAAAAAAAAAAAAAAAAATTTGGGTTACAGGAGTGAAGTGGTAAAAATGGAACTCTATCAACAGACCCATCTTCAGGTCAAAGCTGCGCACTTGACAAAAGCCAAGCTTTTTATTTTGCAAATAAAAACAAACCCCCTTTACTACATGGAGAGCCAAATGCAAGGATGGGAGATGGACCTGAATGCAACACAATTAATCATCTTGTCAGATAAAATCCGATTGCAGAATCTTTATTAGCACATTGATGCAAATGGAAGAAAGTACCCTGCCTGTTTTCTTCAGATCAGAGGTTGAGTTTAGAGCCTTTGCAGGCAGGAAAAAAACAGTTGACTTCTCAGTGAGCAGGAATCATGCATGAGTGATTGACTTGGAGGTAACTGACAAGAACATTGGGATTTATTTCATTTTTTTCTAAGATAAACTCTGCTATACTATTGATTTTAAAGAAAATATTCTGTGGGTAGCACACCTAATTACACTAAGTATGTGATCCTTAAACCCAGTAATACATGTGGCATTACATCTAACTACTGAGTACAGCTGTTCAGAGGCTGCAGGTTCTGGTGTTTTAAGTAATATGAATTGTATGAGCTATGGGACAATCTCAGCCATTGTTGTAGTTGATTGTCCAGCTGTGACAGCTCTCAGACATCTCTGACACTACATCTCTTATACAGCCAATGAGTACCTTTTGCAGCTTTTCTTCAGATGCTCTCCAGTAAATTTATTACCATGGGTTGAAGTTGACCAGATGTGCTGCATTGTACAGATGAGGCAAATCCTAAACACTGCAAAGTGACAGAAGCTTCTGTGGAGTGGGAAAGTATACACTCCTACAACTTTATCTGGTCTTATGCTAATACATACATAAATCATTTCATAGGCATCTGCATCAGAAAGAACAGGTTGTGCAGCATTTGATGAAAAATCACTTGTTCAACATATTTCTGTTTAGAAATTCAACAGTACAATCCTGAGGTGGGCTGATGCCAACCTCATGAAGTTTAACCATGACAAGTGCAAGGTCCTACACCTGGGTCGGAGCAATCCCAGGCACAGCTACAGGTTGGGCAGAGAAGAGATTGAGAGCAGCCCTGCCGAGAAGGACTTGGGGGTGGTGGTCGATGAGAACATGAACCAGAGCTGGCTTCAGTTTGTGGTTGCAGCCCAGAAAGCCAACCATATCCTGGGCTGCATCAAAAGGAGCGTGACCAGCAGGTCGAAGGAGGTGATCCTGCCCCTCTACTCCGCTCTCGTGGAACTTCACCTGGAGCATTGTGTGCAGTTCTGGTGTCCTCAACATAAAAAGGACATGGAGCTGTTGGAACAAGTCCAGAGGAGGGCCACGAGGATGATCAGGGGACTGGAGCATCTCCCATATGGAGACAGGCTGAGAAAGTTGGGTCTGTTCAGCCAGGAGAAGAGAAAGCTGCGTGGAGACCTCCTAGCAGCCTTCCAGTATCTGAAGGGGACCTATAGGGCTGCTGGGGAGGGACTCTCCATTAGGGACTATAGTGATAGGACAAGGGATAATGGGTTCAAACTTAAACAGGGGAGGTTTAGATTGCATATAAGGAAGAAATTCTTTCCTGTTAGGGTGGTGAGGTACTGGAATGGGTTGTCCAGGATGCTGTGAATGCTCCATCCCTGGCGGTATTCAAGGCCAAGTTAGAAGAAGCCTTGGGTGACACTGTTTAGTGTGAGGTGTCCCCGCTTATGGCAGGTGGGTTGGAACTAGATGATCTTAAGGTCCTTTCCAACCCTAACTATTCTATGATTCTGTGATTCTATGAAAAGATAGATATATATACACATACAACAGACAACATACTCATCAGTCTGCCTTTCCATGGGAGCTTCTTCTCTGCACTTTTGTTTCACCTACAGTCAATTTAACACACCTTGATCCCTACATCCAAGAAGACATCTGACTGAAAGAAAAGGAGCCAAGAGACCATAGAGGTGTAAAGCCCAGACCAAATGTTCCCACTTAGCTGTGTGGGATGAGGTGGATGGGACACTCTGGACTGCTGGATGGAGGGACCAACTACAGCAGGGGTATATTGGGCATGAAAGTGCTTGTGCTTCAATGCCCCTTGTCCCAGCTGGAATAGGGGAGGTGGCAAGTGGGTGATGCCAGTACAAAACCTGAATGGCAACCCATGCCATCCCCGCCCCTCCTTGCTCTCAGGCAGTGGGTGGCAGAAACAGTGATGCTCCTGCTCTCTGACTCTTGAGGCAGAAGGCAAGAAGGATTTCAGTTCCCATATGTTTGGGTAAGGACCCTGTTTGGTCCCATTTCCGTATGTGCACAGTGTCCAGTCTCAGTGCCATCTGACTTACCAGCACTTCTTTGCAGTGATCACTTTATGTCTAATTCTCAGCTCCTCTGGTGACACTACAGTGCTGGCAAAATATGCCTCACCAGTGCTTTACTGCACTGTAGGATTAAAGTGTAATATTAAATTTTAATAGGGTTTAACACTCTGCAGAACTGTAGAGTTCAATTAAATAATTTTGCATTTTTTTTCATATCCACATACATCTATAGCTGTGTGTCTTAATGTAATATGTTTGTGGATATGAATATTGATTTGAGAATCTTGAAACATTTTACAAATAAACATTACCCATGGAATACAAAATCCTTGCTCTGAACCATTCTTACACCTCAGTATAGCTTAGATGCAGGGGAGACATACCTTTTTGCCCAGTGGTTATGTTTTTCAGGACCCCAAAAACTCAGACACTGAACTGGCCAAGAAAAGAGATAAGTCTCTTGCTTTGGTAATGGGATGTCAACTTCCTGCCTGTCAGACAACTTTAGTTGGCACTTGACATTATCTGGTTTGCAGGTTTATTTGTCTTTTTGCTTTCTGATCAACAAAAAGGTCTTTGAAACATAATAACAGAAAAGATATCTGAAAAATGCCAATCATTGTACAAACAACAGTGGGTGAAATAGCGAAATAGAATTTGCTTTGTTTGCATATGTGGGGAGTGGCAGAAGGAAGCGGCACCAGTGAACGTCTGTGATACCATCTTTGAGTTGTAAGACCCTTTTCTAAGCCATTTCAACAAATTTTATATGTTGAGTTTGCCTCATCTTTCTCTACCATCTGCAATCACGTGGCTGCTTACTTGTGCAGCAATAGTTAGGGGAAAGAGCCAAAACATAATTGCCTTGTTTAGACAGGTGAACTTCTGGAAAGTGTAACCCCTAACCTGATCTGTAAGTGCTGCTTGTGGACAAGGCCTTCATATGTACCTGTTGCCTAGAACAGTATTTTTCTTGTGCATTTCTACAGGTACAATGAGTACAGGTACAAAATGAACCAGTGTGCAGTTTGCTCATGCGGAAATAATGAAATGCAATCTTTTGTCCTTTTTCTTCTTTGGGAGGTGCTACAGGGGACTGCCATTTTCAAAGCAATTGTCAGTCAAACAAAAGAATGAGACAGGACAGAATAAGAGCTACAAACTAATCAGAGTTTTGGCAGCCACTTTGGATCACAGGAAAATGCACTGATTTGCATACATTGAATTGAATAAATAACCAACTTAACTCCTTAAGCAGTGCTGTCACTCTTTGTCAGTGTGATCCTCATGCTTATGCAGTGTATGAATGCATTCATGCAGAGTAGACCAGCATGTCATAGAGATTGGTGACTCACAGTTCCTTGCAGTGAAAAAAAAAGATATCTAAACCTGTAAGCTCAGAATTTCTCTGTCCCCTTCGCACAGGCACTTTGCTATGACACAGCTAACTGGGAGCACAACCAACTTCTCAGAGAAATTCAAACCAAACCCATGTATTTATTCCTTTTAAAAGACAGGAGGAATAACCCCCAAAGCTGACCAAGCTATTTCCTTCTGTCCCTTTTGTTATTTTCTAGTGTCTCTGGGCTTGAGTCAAACCACAGCTGTCCACCCAAGTCTTCCCACTGACTTCTGTGGGGCTTGGATGAGACGTGCTTGTTATCAAGCTTTGGAGCTGACCTTAGTCTGCCATCTCATCTCCCAGGCTCCCCGGCGACATGGACAGTGGTATTGAGTGCACCCTCAGCAAGTTTGCTGATGACACCAAGCTGTGTGGTTCGGTGGATA
>NDXB01010512.1:0-36285 GCA_002631895.1 Agapornis roseicollis
GTCCTTTTGATGTTGAGGACACCAGAACTGCACATTGCAGTACTAGCTGGCAAAACACAATCCCAGCCTGAACACACAAAGAAAGGCACACAGTGCACACAAAGAAAGGCACAGGGTGGTCTTTCCCCCAGACACAAGACTGTGGCTTTAACTGTCTCTCACTGAGAAAGAAGAGGCAACCCAACCTGTCTGGCATCCCTTCACCTTAGTCCTGTCCATGTCCTCCAGAAAGCATAGAATCATAAACTCACAGAATAGTTAGGGTTGGAAAGGACTTTAAGATCATCTAGAGCTAAGCCTCCTGCCATGGGCAGGGACACCTCACACTGAACCACCTCACACTAAACCACGACTCTGTCCAGCTTGGCCTTGAACACTGCCAGGGATGGAGCACCTTTGGTCAGGTCAAGTTAATAGTGCCATTGATCAGCTGAGATGGTGATCTCCAGGGACAAGTGTCCCTTTACATGCAAAGTGAGGCTGACTTCTGACCACAGGAGAAGTTTGCTTTCATGCTGCAGGAAGCAGTCTCCATTTAAAAGGTGGCTGTGGAGCAAGTGTGGGCTCCTTGCTACAGTAAGTTTAATCTCCTGATTTAGCAGTGATCCATGTGCTCCATGCCCTGCTTGTGGCCATTTCTTGGCTGTTTCCTTAATCAGCTTGAGGAAGGCCTCTCAGATTAGCTGCCAATCCTCCTCCTGCTCATTCCTCACAGTGTGGGGAACACAAGCTTGGAAAGCTGTGTTCCAAAACGGCCTCTTCAGGTTGTGCTTTAGGCCAGGTTTGTGGCCAGTCTGTCAGGAGACACAAGGGCACAAACCCATCGCCTCCGTTAACTTGGTGCCCTTTGCAGAAAGTGACGCCAGGGATGGATGTGGTTTTGCTCTTGTTCACCCCACTCCTTGCCTACAGCAACTGCTGTAGGCATCAGTATGGTTTCCATGATCTCCCACTCTCCTCCCACCAAGCTATTCCGAGGGCTATAAAAAAGAGGCTGTCCAGACTCTGCTGAGAAATGGACGGTCGCGTCTGGAGTCCATTAAATAATAATCAACTGTATTGAAATGCCCTGTTGCGTCATGGAATCTTCCTGCAAAGCCATGAAGCACTTCCCACATCCCACTAATCCTTTTCTCAAGTCAATACAATTAGGCACCAGAATATGCAATAGTTGCAATTTATCAGGAATCAGAATGCAAGCGATCTTTAGCACACAGACTGCGACACCATCAAACCCATTAGGTATTATCTCAGATGAACATAAAATGATTCATTGGGATGCAGCGGGCTCTGGCTTGATATCTCTCCACTGATAACAAAATGTCTAACAAACAAGTGTTTAATGGGAGAAAGGACCCAACATACCTAACCCCCCGTTTTTACATCATCTATTCATGGCCTGAAAAAAATGACCCTTAAACTTCCCTTTTTCCCTGTATTAATGAGTCGTCCACAAGTGTGGATTACTAATGATGGGGGAGGCAGTAAATTCCATCTTGGAGCATGTTCTGGATCTGTACTGGGCCAGCGCTGAGTGTGACAGATGTAATTCAAGACCCCAAAATAACAAATTAAGGGTATGAAACAGCACTTTGGGATTCCAAGAAATTGGAATGTAAGTAAGTCTGTCAGGCAAGTGACAAGGAAGCAGCGACAACAGCAAGGAACCAGGGCAGTGCTGGAGAAAGGCACCAGAATCCTCAAACTTCTAAGGATGATTAAAGTCATAGATTTCTTTCCTCTCATTCATCTCTGAATCGTATTTACACGCTAATGGACCAGTAAAAGTGTTGGTTTCTGAGCTGATGCTTGTGAAAGGGGATCAGTTCAGGGTCCCCAAAAGGAAGAGTGGTGCGCGCAAAAGGGGGATGAGTACAACGTGTGTACGAAAGGAGGAAGCGGTGTCAGCCAGTACAAGTACCTGATCCTGTTTGACCATACTGTATCACATTTAGTCTGTATGCAAGGCTTGCAGCATGTTGACTGCTATAAATCCACTGAGGTGTCTGCACAAAGACTAGTTTGCATACAGATCTGTCATGTAGAAAATACAAAGCCTGACACAGATATTCTTCAGCTTGCAGAAAACCCCGCAATGGTGGGAAGAATGTGCAAATGAGGGAAGATAATGGATGGGTAGCTCAAGACATTTCAGGAAGGAAATGACCTGATGCCCATATTGACATGGATGACCTGCAGCCCTACCACCGTCAACAAGCTTTCCTAAGAGTCGCACGAGCACGAACTCAGCAGTGCTGTCTTGGGCAAACACTTACTCAGGAGTCATTTACTCTGTGCTTTCTCTCTCCGTGCAGAGGGAAGGCAGCACCTTCCAGTGGGAGCAGTAGGGATACGGCGCTGGAAAATTCTGGAGCTCCCAGGGGAGACAACAAAGTGAAGCTGCCACCCACCTCTGCTGCTGGAGGCACTGAAGCAGCTTGAGAAGATCTTGGTTGCTAAGTATGATCTATAGGTGCCTTTGTCCTCTCCATGTTTGCCTTAGGTTCTCTTACAGACAAACCCAAGCATTCAAACTGCCGGATAAAGCAAGCTGTTGCTTTATTCTTGGGGCTTTTCTTGCAATAAATCTCACATAAAACCCGTCAGCTTCCAAACCTTGGCCTGTGTGGCAGCAGTCCTCATCCACTGCTCCTGCACCATGGGACATACGGTCTGTCTGGCCTCAAAACAAATCTAGGTGAGACTAGAATGAGAGCAATTTGTATATGCACCCTTTGTATGTGCACCAAAAAGAAGCTGACTTGAGAGAGATTGTCAACTGTGAAAAAGCAACAAGTCATCAGCATCTGACCCCTCACCTGTATACAGATGCTGTGCATCCTTTCAGGTAACGCAGAGAGGGATCCTTATTATAAGGTTGTATCTGGGGAGTATGATGCCTGTTTGGGTGTAAGGTCCTGCTGAAGGCCATATACCATGCTCCCACACAGCAGGCACATGTGCTCAGCCAAAACCAGCTCAAGCTGCCTAGCTGTACCTCATGTGAAGGGCTGTACCATAAAGAGTGCCTTGAGCCACCCTGCAGATACAGAAGGTACAACCATGCTGCAGGTTAGGGAAAACAGAGGCCCAGGCAGGTAAATCCCACACTCAAGCTGTAGATATTGCCGTATCTGCACCGAGTACCACAAGATAAAATGTGGGTAGCTTTCATTGCTCAGTCACCAGGCTGGCTTCTCCACACCAACACCACCTTCACATCGCCAACACTGCAGGATGCTGGTACAGCTCCACAGAGATGCCAGCAGCAATGTAGTCAGGCTTTCACAGCCACATCACACTGGCTTGAATACGTGGTTCAGTTTTCCTCCTGCCTACTGGCACTGCTCGATAACATCCTAGGTGCAAACATTAGTGGGATACTTGAAGAAAAAGAGTCTCCTGTGTGTAGAACCATGGAATGGTTTGTGTTGAAGGGACCTGAAAGCTCCTCCAGCTCCAACCCCTGCCACAGGCAGGGACCCCTTCCACTGGAGCAGCTTGCTCCAAGCCCCTGTGTCCAACCTGGCCTTGAGCACTGCCAGCGATGGGGCAGCCACAGCTTCTCTGGGCCATCACCCTGGGCCAGCGCCTCAGCACCCTCACAGGGAACAGCTTCTGCCTTAGATCCAACCTGAACTTCCTCTGTTTAAGTTTAAATCCATCACCCCTTGTCCTATCATTATGGCTTGCCCTAACTCAGAACACACACATCTCCCCATAAATCCAGCTACAATAATGAGCGGTTCCATTTTTGACAGTGTTATTGGGCAGGCTGTGAGGACCCTTGATGCTTCCTGAGTTTTCCACACGTGCTTTTCAAGTCACAGCCCTATCTCCGCTCCTCCTTAAGGATCTAGCATTAACTTACAAGGAAGGAAACGTTGGAAAAGTCATGGTCTTCCCTACGAGACAACCATGCAGTCTAAAATTCCATATTCCTCCTACCTCACTGCTCCCTGACCCCTAGCACTCAGTATTCACTGTGGTTGAATATCCACGTGGGTGCTTGCTCCATGTGCTGTTGCAGCTATGTTCTACACCATCATGGGTGACCAAGCGGAGCCCTGGCAGGACAGTGAGTACAGCCCATGTTAGTCTCAACCTGGCATATCTGAGGGTAGCAAGATGCTTGCAGAGAGAATAGGCTGAAGAAGCTGCTTTGTAAATCAGGTTAGTGCAGAGAGGGATGTGGTAACTCCTGTCTTTAGTGCTCCTGCTTGCTTCACTGCAGCACTGCCCTCTCATAGCAACTACAACAGCAACTGGAGCAATAGTAGCTACTCCTGTATCAACAAGTGCAGGAAGGATTCATCTGCCTTCCTCTATTGACTCAGTGGCCTACCCGCCTCATAACTCCCCTCCTGCTACAGGGGATGAAGAGGTGTCTAATGCCGGTCCAGTGAACACCCATTTAGAGGTGCTGATGTCTCCCAAGAGTCTTTATATGGAACAGAAGGCTACTACCTCCAAATAAAATGTCAAACTTCCAGCTATTTACCATTAGATGAGATTAGCCCTGCCTCCTGTCTCACCATGGAGACTTTCTATGGCCTAAAGACTCTGGATTCGTTCCTAGATCATCATGACAGACTGACAGTGAAATCTTTTACCATGGTTTGAAGAACACACTCTGCAGTGATTTTATAGACTTAAATGCCAGGCAGTGATGCATTGCCCAATGGAGTGTCATGTAAGAAGCATAAATCACTATCTTGCCGGAGCTTGTGGATGTCAGACATGTGAATATGCTGATTTGGTATCCATGGTAGTTTGGCATGTCTCACATCTTTGTCTTCTGCCCAAAATAGATTAGCTCTTAAATATTACTCAGCACTTGGAGTTCTGCCACAGCGCCAAAGACAGTTGAGAAAACACCAAAAATGTGTCTCCCAGTGCAAAGAAACATTGAGATAAACTTCATTGGATTTGGGCAGTCTCAAAGCAGAACCCTCCTCCACGGTGCTGTAACAGCAAGGCAGGGGGGGTTACGTGGCTAATGACAGTTGAGGTGGAGATTTTAACACGTGCGCTACAGCTGAATAGGACAAAATCTGAGTATGGAGCTTCAGGATAGTCCTGAGCCTCCTGGCTTGCTGGAGCACTCATCTCTCCTGTCTACGCGTACAAGTGGGTTCCCAGTGAAAAATGAATACAGGAAATCTATCTATAGAGAAGTAATCCAACGATATAGGGCACAATCCCAACAATAGAGCCCCTAAGTAATTTGTTACATCCAAAGTCCCTGCTTTCACAGCACAAATCATAGCACAAAGATAAATCTCTGCATTTGCATAAGCAAACAAGGCTGTTTGCCTGCAGAGCATGTGGGGATGTTAATCACCAAGTTGTCATAGTTGGATATGTGAATTTACTATGAAGAAGTCAGGAGTTAACATTATGGTACTGTTCAAATAGAATGTGAATTAACAGGTAGGTGAAACATAAATTCAAAGGCCAATTCATTCTTCTATGTCCATAAACAGCCAAGATATAGTTTAATTTCTTCAGTTAATAACAGCCTTTTATTCCCTTTGAAAAGCACTACCCTATCTAATGGCTGTTGGTATAGGAACAGTCAGGACTCCCACTGCCCATTCTCCCAACCTTCCCAGGGATAGGAAATGTGCTCTGTGGGGCTTTAAGCAAAATTTCCAGTGGGAAAATGTGTGGAAACCACTGGCCCATCTACAGAAGAACAGAGCCCCTGAGGCTTTTCGGTTCTAGAAGGAAAGCAAGTTTTATTCTTAGCTGGAAAAGGACTGGGAAAAGTATATTGTACAGAAAACTGCTTGAGGGTAATTCAAATTGAGACAAAGAGGTGGGTTTTATGGGCCTGCCCAGAGTTATCCGTGTGCTTGATGATGGCTATCAGGACACACCACTCTGCAGACCACCCCTCTCCTGGGGTACACTTGCTATCTCACCCTAAATACACTGTCAGGCCTGCTGTGATAGGACGTGACTGTAAAATCCCTTTTGGATGGGGAGGAGGAAGGGAGAGACCTCGTGTGAAATATCTTCCTTGAACCATCTCGCTTCCCAGCCCACCTGAAGGTTCATGGTGGTTTTCCTTCCACCGGTGCAGTGCCAGGCTGGAATTGCAGGGTATTGCATTACAAGTCCCACGGGTGCTGCCTCAGCCTCAGTAAACTTTATTTAAGCACACACAGACATACACAGACAATATACATAGATTTGTTTCTTCTCTGACAGTTCTACAGGACCGACACTGCTTTGGATGACACTTTGGAGGCTTGGAAAAAGTGCAGGAAATGTAGGGAAAAAAAGAAAGGTCTTTTAATAATTTGTGAGTGATGGTCATCCACAGGAACAACACGGGTGCATTCAACCAGGCGAGCACATGGACACATCTCCACATACAGTACATCGTGTCTATATAGGTATCTCCACATACATTGCGTCTATATAAAGGTACAACAGTCTCAGAAGTCAGCAGGACACAGAACCAGACGAGGACTGGCATGGCACATGCTTTGCACTCCCCGTGTCGCAAACCCACTGCCAGAGCACCAGTGTGACTCGGTCAGGGTGTGAACAGAAAGATGCTCCAAACACAGTCTCACTGTACACTATAAAGAACTCACCAAATAGGCAACAACATCAGAAAACGAACATTGAGCTGGGGTTCTGGTGACCAGCTACTTTGGAGGCAGCTCTCACAGCTTTTGTGTCACCACAACTCCTGGGTTATACGGTTACTTGTCT
This sequence comes from Agapornis roseicollis, assembly GCA_002631895.1. Classification (NCBI taxonomy): domain Eukaryota; kingdom Metazoa; phylum Chordata; class Aves; order Psittaciformes; family Psittacidae; genus Agapornis; species Agapornis roseicollis. The sequence goes on from NDXB01010512.1 coordinate 6,730, forward strand.
AATAGAGCTACAACTGGCTCTCAACATAGATTTTATATACAGTACATATACACAGAACATACACAGAGCAGCATACGTATATTTTCGTGGTTTCATGTTTGTACATTATATCACAGATTATATGAACACACAAAATATATGTTTTAGGACCTAAAAAGAAAAAATTTTATAAAATATTCATCATAAACTCCCCCCCACTCCAAAAAGAAAAACCAAACCAAAAAAAAAAAAGCCCATAAGTCAAACAAAAGCAATCCAGAAACGCACTCTTCAAGTGCTGCCTGCCTGCCCTTGGACAGCACGAGATCCTCCCCTCTCCTTTGTGAAGTACAGCAGCACAATGGTGGTTTGCAACCATGCACTCAGGAAAACACAGAGCAGTCTACATTGTTGAACTGCAAAGTCAGAGTAGAATCTGGAGCCTGGCTGCCTGACTCAACACTCTCCCACCATCTCCCTTGCTAGGGTTTAAAAGGTTCTGCCAGGGGCACAGTACTTTCCCTGCAGCGGTATTTGCTAGGCTAAATCTACTGACTGCAGTCCAATACTGTTACCTCCCAGCGCTCAGAACCCAGCTTCTGAGTTATAGCTTTTTTCTTTTTTTATTATTTCCTTAAAACAATCTTTTTATTTAGCAAAAAATTGTTTCCACTGTACCCTTCGTGTGTCCTCTTCCTAATGTGACAAACCCGGAGGAGATGAAATTATGGAGATCTGGCCCTCCACTTCGATAAATATCCTTTCCATAGGGACCTGCCAAGGAAAAGAAACCAAAGAAACCATTACTGAGTGTGTGTGTATCTATATACACATATATGCTATACAGCCCTGGCGTTACCCTCAGGTACGAGTATCAAGGCCCCATCACACAGTTCCATTGTTAATGGCAAGCAGAGGGTATAACAGAACATAGCACCTGTAACAGCATCAAAGTCTTATGCCTTTCTTGGCAAAGGTTTACTAAGAAGAACAATTGCATATTATGTTGATAATATTATATTGATAATATATATTATATAACAATATATATATATTGCATATATATTGATAACTGCCAAGGAGTGAACGGATGCTGAGAGGAGAATGGCTAACGTGCCAAACCAAACATCCCCATCACTGGGAATTCTGACCATCACTGGCTCGGATGCAGGTTTCCCAGGAGCAGCACTCCCAAGAACTGCTCTCACTCAAACCTTCAAGACTTAAGGAGCTAAAGGAAATCAGAAGCGATGTGGCTTTGATCATTCCTGATTCCAGCCATACCCCTGGCAGCATCCATGTGCCACTGGCAGAGAGCTGGTCTCAGCACAAAAGCAAAGGTGCATTTATTACTCGTCCAGGCTGGACTCAAGTCCTCATTAACAGCATGAGACCAAACTTTGCCTCCCAGCTTTGATTTGCTCTGGCCCTTCATAGCCTCCCTGGATAGTTTCTCAATAGCTGCCTGCAGAACACTTCCTAGGAGCTTTCTCAGTCCATGACAAAAGCAGAGGTTCAGGAGGCACCCAGCTTTTCAATATTTTAATTTATTAATGAAGCCAAGGCCGTTTGCCTCCCTCTTCCCATGCAAAGCTCTGAAACGAGGACACAGTTCATCTTTCAGATACTCTCAATCATCTCCTCCCTTTTTCATGTTGTTCATTTTTCTATTCCTTTTATTTTAGAACGAGGCAGAGATAAGATAGGTGCTGGGGGAGGGAAGTAAGGCAGCCTCAGGGGCCAGGAATGCAGCTCTCTCTCCATCCTCTCCATGCATTTCTGCACATGCTCGTGATGCACCACTGCTCTTCTGAGCACGGTGGATGGGAGTCCATCACAGCAGATGGTCCAGCGCACACTTGAGCAGGGGAGATGAGTTGGGAAGCTTTGGGGAGGGCCAAAGGGGCATTAGGGATTCAGGTGGAAATGCAGCCTGGGGCCATGTTCTGCCTGGCTCACACTGCCTCTGACAGATGCTCCAGCCCTGCACCAGTTTCCTGACACTGAGACAAAATCCTGTTTGTTCTCACAAGCTTGTATTGTGCCTGGCCACACTGCGCCAACCAACAGGGACAGGGGCTTTGAAATCTCACCAGGATGTGAAGTTTTCCTCTGTCTCTTTCAGCCACGCATTCCCACCTGGGTATCCCAGCAGCTACCACTGCTTTTACAGGCCATTACTCCTGTTATGAGAGCCCACCCTGCATACAAGTGGGCTGAAGGTAAGCATCCCCTAAGTCTAGACTGTCCTAGATTGAGAGAATCCCAGCCTGGTTTGGGTTGGAAGGGACCTGAAAGCTCCTCCAGCCCCAACCCCTGCCACAGGCAGGGACCCCTTCCACTGGAGCAGCTTGCTCCAAGCCCCTGTGTCCAACCTGGCCTTGAGCACTGCCAGCGATGGGGCAGCCACAGCTTCTCTGGGCCATCACCCTGGGCCAGCGCCTCAGCACCCTCACAGGGAACAGCTTCTGCCTCAGAGCTCAGCTCAGTCTCCCCTCTTTGGGCAGGTTCAAGCCACTGCCCTTGGCCTGGCCCTACAGGCCCTTGTCCCAAGCCCCTTCCTCTCCAGGTTCCCTGCAGCCCCTTTAGGCCCTGGAGCTCCTCTCAGGTCTCCCCTTCAGGAGCCTTCTCTCCCCCAGTCTGCCCCAGCCCAGCTCTCTCAGCCTGNGCCCTTGGCCTGGCCCTACAGGCCCTTGTCCCAAGCCCCTTCCTCTCCAGGTTCCCTGCAGCCCCTTTAGGCCCTGGGGCTGCTCTCAGGTCTCCCCTTCAGGAGCCTTCTCTCCCCCAGTCTGCCCCAGCCCAGCTCTCTCAGCCTGTCAATATTCCACTCTTTTGCCCTGCAATGGATCTGAGCAGGCTCCAAACCCCACTCCTCATTGAGGAAGGACACCAGCAACCGCCTGACCCTGACAGTCTAGCACAGAATTTACCATCACATGAGCATGGTGAAGATCCTTGGAGGAAGCTCGCATATGGCAGGCAGAAGATGCTGAGACTTCTGACAAGCGTTTATTCTTATCTAATAGAGAACGCATCCTACTCCCTTCCCTCACAGATCTGTTTTGTGGTCAGGGTCAGTCCAGTGCTCTCTGTCAACTTCTCAAAACACACATGAAGTGTTTCTGCAGGCTTGGGAGTGTGAGCAGCAAGACAGTTTTCTTCCTACAGTTATAGTAAGGGAAGGTGGTAGCAAAAACCTTCAAATGTGGAGGCACCCACCCATAAACTGGCTGAGAAGAGAGCTCCCAGAAAGAAGAAAGAAGGATTTTCTGCTTCCACAGGGAACATTATGGGCTCTTGCAAGCTCTGGCTGCTCTGTTCCTGGGAAAAGGTGGCAGGACTTTGCCTCCGAGTCCCTGGAAGTTCTTTGTGCTTCATGAGCCGGTTGTTCTTATCCTGAGACGCACACACAGTCTGTGGCTGCAATGCCCCATTTGCTTTCTAAAATGTGCTGCAGTTTTTCTCTCCAGAAAGCCAATTTTTGCTTATATACCATCAATTTTCTATGCTTTCAGGGCCAGCTGCTCTGGTGACTGACACTCTATCAGTGTCATGAATTTACTGGTTTAAACAAGGCTAAGAGAAACACACTATTCCCTGCAGCTGAGATCAGCTGTCTTTTTATATGTCCCTTTGGAGTCTCTGTTTAAGACAGAGATCAAGAAGGGGAAGTATATAGAAAAAGCAAATATTTACCGGCAGATTGAAGACTGTTCATCAGCCATTTGTTCCCTGAACCTTGCTCTGCCCCTTCTACACAGCCGTTAAATTAAACCATTCTTGTGATAAAACCCCATTAGCATTTGAACAGAAGTTATGTTCTCCCACGAGAAACTTGCATTTGTAGCCTTCAAGTAGCGAGTTTCCCCTTTTATGGGTACGTTACAGGATGCTACAGTTGCTTTAGATGGGTTTCTGTCATTTCTGCTCACTTGTGATCATTGGCTCCGCAGTGTGAAAATGCTGGTAACATGGCTTTTACTTCTAGAAGCACCTTGGGGGCTGCAGGTGCACCATGCTCAGCTGCTGATGTTCAAAGACTTCATCACTTCTTGATGGAGATGTTTCACACTGGCATCATACCTTACCAAAATGCATGCGCCCAGAAGCTCAAGCATCAGTAGAAAAGGCTGTAAAGCACTGGAAGTGCTGTCCAGGGCTATGCCAGACCACAGACCATCCCTGTCTCATTGTCCATTGAGGCTGTTTTCCTCCTTTCTGCCTTTAGCTGTGTGCTCTCACTGGTCTGCTGCTGGGAGTCCTTCCATGGATTGTGGAAGCTGTGGGGTGGAGGCATGGAGGTGCTGCGGCAGCACATGGTCAAATGGAGACCTCGGAGCTAAGTCTGCTGTGGTGGGGACGGTTTAATGGCTATCTTCTACCTGCTGCATACAGGCATTACTCACACTGCTCTCCCTCCTCCCTTACATGAGACCACATCAGAGCAAAGCTGCCTTTTGCTGGTGTATTTCCCTGGGAGCACATACAAATCCCATGGGCTGCTTTAAGGCTCCTTCCAACACAAACCAGTCTGGGATCCTGTGCTTCTATACTCATGTTCTCAGGCTCTCACCACACACTTCCCCTCTTTTACAGCTCCTGTTTTGGGTGGGATTAGCTGCAGCCTGCAGTTTTCCATGCCCATGTCCTGCCCCCCTTGCACACATGACCTGACCTCATGGCATGGAACATCCTACCTGCTAACACAGTATTTCTCTAGAAATTTTACATCTCCAAGATCTATTTCTCACAATCAAATCTAAAAGGCTGCTTCAGAACCCTGTGTCTGAGTCCCTGGAAGATGCTATTCCTCCCTCTCATTCCTCCCTGTCCTTGCTTACACTCCTATCCAGGAGCTCTACTGCAGATAAACCCTCAGATGCACACAAGCTCCCAGGCTTTTTCATTAGAAGAAATGAAGAGGATGGCAGCAATGCTGTGTGTGCTACTAAACCAAATCAAAACTAACACACAACTTAAAATCTCCAGAAGAAACTGAAACAAGGCAAAACACGACTTTTTTCCTCTTCTCCTTTGGTTATAAAGCACAGCAAAGGCAGAGAGCAGAGGAGTGCTTTGCCTGCCACACAATAAAGGCACATTCTTTAGGGCATACAGCTCAAAGAGGGAACATTTCATTACAATGGCATCCTGCATAACACACATATGGAACAAACTCAGTCACAAACAGCAATTACATCCCCAGCTCTGATTTAACAGAATTATTAGAGCTGAACTAAAATGCTGTTATCCACCTCTCGGAAATGTTATTACTGAGCACAGATTACATCACCCTGAGAAGGGCAGACAGGGACTGCTGTGGACAGCCTTTTGCATGGCTTACTCTGGGATTCTGACCTTAGCCTTGTCCCGCTTTTCACCCAGAAAATAACCCATCCCCAGAGAAGATTCCCCACATCCCAACTGTTCAGCATCAATGTTCTCCTCAGACAGATCTCTATGGAAAAAGAGATAAAACCTTTATCTTGGGGGGGACAGCACACAAATACGACCCACAGCCTACCTGCCTCTGATGCTGCTCACTTCTGCTGGAGTGAGTCTTTTGGAGCTATTTTATACATATCAACGAACTGACACAAAGGGCATGAGCTGCCAAAATGACCGTGAGGTGTTTGCTGAGCACATGGCTCACTGCTCGGCACCGCTCGGGCTGTCCTGTCAGTCAAACACAGTCATCCTAGAATGAGAAGGGAGGGCAGAGCTCCAGCCCAAACCAAGGAATCCTTGGAGCCAGCAAGCACGGAAACCAGCTCAATCTGAGCAAGTCTCATTGCAGCAGTTGGTGGGTATCAGCCATGTTGTGGGTTACATCACTGAAGGAAGTGTTCAGCCTGGACAAGAGAAGGCTCCTGAATGGGAGACCTGAGAGCAGCTCCAGGGCCTAAAGGGGCTGCAGGAAACCTGGAGAGGGGCTTGGGACAAGGGCCTGTAGGGCCAGGCCAAGGGCAATGGCTTGAACCTGCCAGAACAGGGGAGACTGAGCTGAGCTCTGAGGCAGAAGCTGTTCCCTGTGAGGGTGCTGAGGCGCTGGCCCAGGGTGATGGCCCAGAGAAGCTGTGGCTGCCCCATCGCTGGCAGTGCTCAAGGCCAGGTTGGCCACAGGGGCTTGGAGCAAGCTGCTCCAGTGGAAGGGGTCCCTNGCGCTGGCCCAGGGTGATGGCCCAGAGAAGCTGTGGCTGCCCCATCCCATCGCTGGCTCAAGGCCAGGTTGGCCACAGGGGCTTGGAGCAAGCTGCTCCAGTGGAAGGGGTCCCTGCCCGTGGCAGGGGTTGGGGCTGGAGGAGCTTTAAGGTCCCTTCAACCCAAGCCAGGCTGGGATCCTGTGATCCCTACAGATCCCCAAAGCTTTTGTGATGTTTCTGGAAGAGAACGGGTGCCTCACCTGGGCAGACAGAGCCAAGCCTTGCACACTGTGAGCCAGTCAGCCCTGTGTCACCAGGGACCTGGCCAGCTGGCATGGGCTCCAGCAAGCACATGGTTCTTGCATAGCTGACTGCCCAGAGCATCAGAAAACATGGTAAAAACTGAGGCCAGGATCACTCCCCAGCCAAGGGGGAACTTTTTGTTCAAACCAGAAGCAGCAGCTTGCTCCAACCTGTAAATTGGGAGAGCCTTGTTTTTCCTGTCGATTTATTTCAGTGCATTCTGCACTATCAGCTTCCAGAATGCCTTCGCACCGTATCTTCCAGCCTTCTTTACAACCAGGATGGGTAAAAGCTTCCTATTCGCTACCAAATACTGAAGCTCTCAAGCAAAATTACTGGCCAGGAACTGGGCTTTATGGATAATGTTGCATACTGGAAGACTTCCCACAACACCGCAAGGATGGGGAACAGTTCCCTGGCATGGGGTTTGTGTCAGCCCGAACTAGCAACCTGCCAAAAACATGCCCAGTTAATGCAGAGGAGAGCAAGCCAAATCCAGTGCAGTGAGCACTATGAGTCCAGGTTGTACTCATGGATCTGGCATGGGAAAAGATAGAGAAAGTGAAGTTAAAAGCTGTGCTGGCTTTCCTCATAAGTGACCAAGGGAACACCTCCTTTCATTATCTGTTGACTCCATTAAACTACAGCAGTTGTCCTTGACTTTGCACCCCCCTGTGAGCTGCAAGAAGCTCTAAGAGGCTTCAGGAAACATTAGGTTTAGGTTCTGTTGCCTTATAAAGATCACTTTGTGACAGTAAAATACAGGACTGCACTGCTGGAGGGTCTTACCAGCAACGTGCACTGGGGGTAACAGAGAGGCAGTGATGAGTTTATCACTGGGATGCCTAAATAAGAAACACTTCCCAAGAGAAAGGATTAAATTAATAGGACAATAAACTCCAGCATCTCTCCAAGGCTCCAAATGCATGTGTTGGCTACAGAAAACCTACCGAAGCACCTGGTTTGTGGAGGCAACAGCTCTGCTTCCATGGTCTTTCTCATCAGCTGTACCCAGTCACACTCACATCTTGAAGCAGGCTCTGAAGCTCCACAAAGAGCAAACACTGAAGCCCCAAAAGCCATGAAAGGACACTCCTTTACAGTATGGCAGAGGGAAGAGACCTTATGGATGTTGCTCTTTATGCAACAGGGATGAGAGGGTCACACAAACAACAGACTTCCTGTATGCCCTATTCCCTGTGCTGAAGCTTTCCTCCTTGACATAGAAGGAAAAGGAAGGAAAGCATGGAAGGAAATAAGGAAGGAAAAGGGACTCATTCCTTTCCCTTGAGGACATAAGGATCTCTTTTCACCATGGGTGCAATTTGAAGCAACGCCATCACGTAAACCAAAGTGAAAGCACAAGCAAATCAAGACTGGCTAATACCTCCATAGAAAACTTACTGGTTGCACTCCTTGCTCAGTGAGTAGAACAAAGCCACTACCACACCTGCAAGAACCCAAACTGGCTCGGGGCGCCTGGTCAGAGGAGTCTCAGGCACTCAAAAGCCCAGTGTTGTTGCCATCAGCATTAGGGAGAGCTGTGTCACTGCACCTCTGCACCTGCAGTGACGTTACAGCTCCAACAGTGCATAGGGCTAATGATGGACCGGAGCTGAGCAGAGTCAGAGCATGGCCAGATGCATAAAGGGGCTCTATGCAGCTCTATACAGCAAGGGGATCCTTGAAGCTCAGGCTGTCAAAAATGAATGACAAATAAGCTCTTAATCTTCTGCCCCCTTAAGCACACACTGTAACTGTAGAGCCAGTGATACAGAAGGAGCTTGAGTCTCAGCATGACTCAAGAGAAAGGAGAAAAGTTTCCTTCTGGTTTTTACCAAACCATGAATCAGTTCACTTATCCCTAGTCCTCACACATTCCCTCAACACCCTATCAGGGAAACAAAACAGCAACTGAGGACTGTGTTATCATCCTGCTGGATCCTGTAGCAAGGAAACAATTACTGCAGGCCGATTTAAACTATTCTATACAGAGAATATCAGTCACGATTAAATGCTGCAGGCTTTCACAGCAATGTGTCTACAGCTTTATCTAGCTCAGTGATTAGCCTGCTCACTCCACGTGCAGAAGCAGCAGCTTTCAATTCTTACCCTGCCAAGCACCACTCAAGGCCGTCCTCTTCCTCCCTGGTAAGCACCTAAGCACCATTCTATGTCTTCTCTGATGCCTGCCAGGTGGGACCTGCAGTCCATCCTTTATCCATGCTGCAATAAGTGAGTGCTGACATTACACACTGAGTGTACTTGTCCCCAGATCCCTTCATGCTGGCAGGTCTGTTGGTGATATCCAGAAGTAGTTATTTGTACTTAAACCCAGTCCCACCTGAGTAAGGGCTGAGCGTCTCTTAGGCTTCAGTGCATGAATCTCTGTTGCTGTGCTGGGAGATGGCCAATCTTTGGCAATCCTCCCTGTTTCCACCAGGTTGACAGCAGTAAAAAAGGGAAGAGAATAAAAAGAAGAGGAAAAGCCAGGATTTCCCAAGCAGGAATCTCCAGGCACTTTTCCTTTGGTGTCTAAGTGGTGATGCTGTTGCAGCCCAGAGAATACGAGTTTTGCTGTTACCAGTGAAAATCCATAGGGTTTTAACTGACCTGACATTGTGGGGTCTTGGGGCTGGGCTGGGCTTGCCTGCACCTGAGCTGCTCCTGGATGGTTGGGCTGTGGCAGCAACACCATATCTGCACCTATGCTGGGCTGGTTCCACGTATGGCAACAGCCCAACAAAGCCCAGCTGTCCATGGGGACAAACTGATGACCCAACCAGAAAGATGTGGGAAGAACAGACACAACAGCAGAGACCCAAGGAAAGCTAAATCAGTTCATACATGCGTTTGGAGGGTAAAGTAAATTACAGAATCACACAATGGTTTGGGTTGGAAAGGACCTTAAGATCATCCAGCCCCAACCCCCTGCCACCTTCACGAGAGCAGGTTGCTCAAATGAGTCTCCCTGCGTTAATCTGAGCTGTAAGCACTAGTACTGCTGTAAGTGTTCTGTGTGTTTTGATTAGAGTGTTAAAATGTAAACTAACAACACACTTTCAGCTTCACACACGAGGTGAGCTCCCTTTGCCTATGTAGGATTTTGAGCTCCTACTGCCCCTCATTGCTGAGGGAATGCAACACAGCACAGGGGCAAAGCATCTGCACTTTCTAACTTGCAAGCTGGGTTTCTTTGTTGTCAGAGCTGGAAGCTCCACTTGCTCCTCCTTCTCCTCTCCATAGTAGGCTGGGTGTCTCACCCTATTCCTGGTCAAAACTATGTTGGATTTTAGTCTGTCTGTACAGCACCAATAGACCTTTAAGCTTCACAATAAGCAGGGTTGGAACTGGATGATCTTAAGGTTCTTTCCAACCCAAACCAGTCTGATTCTATAAGTCTATAATACATTGGTGTTATTAAGTCAAAGCTTCAAAGACCACATCTTACGCTCTGCTTCTAATTGAGGTGACAAACAGAGGTGGCAGAGCTGCTACAGTGAGCCCCAGGTGACTTTAGGTAACTCCAGGTAAGCCAGGGTACCTCAAGTGATCTGGATGCTGGAGGTACTCATGGCTCAGTGTGTTAAGAGCAACGGATGCTGTGTCAGAAAAAGGATTGCTGTATTAAAAGCAAGGGATGGAACTCAGCTTCCTGAGGACAATGCGCATGCATTGGCAGTTCATGGAGAAAACAGAAACAATGGAGGACCAATGGCAACCCTTGGTGGGATGGGGAGGAGAACTGGCAAAAAAGTAAAACCTTATCTCAACTGAGGAGTTTTATACTGAAAATAAAGCAAAATACTAATATCAATATTGATGTTGATATTATTAACATAATGATAATAATAGTAGTAGTGGCAATAATACTGATAATGATGATGATAGCTGCCCCATCCCTGGCAGTGTTCAAGGCCAGGTTGGACACAGGAGCTTGGAGCAACCTGCTCTAGTGGAATGTGTCCCTGCCCATGTCAGGGGGTTGGAAACTGGATGAGCTTTAAGATCCCTTCAACCCAAATCCACCTGGGATTCGATGATAATTAAATGAAGAGGGAGACAGAGGAATAAAACTAAACCAGACAGGTGATGCACAATACACAAAATACACAATACAGGCTGGGCTGGCTGATGCCCAACCCATCCCCAAGCAGTGATCAACGGCTCCCAGACAATTCCCCCCAGTTTCTATCCTAAGCATGATGTGCTGTGGGACGGAATACCCCTTTGGCTAGTCTGGGTCTGGTCCCTGCCTCTGCTTCCCCCTGGCGTCTTGTGCACCTCCTCACTGGCAGAGCAGGGGACTGAAGAGTTCTTGACCAGGGCAAGTGCTACTGAGCAGCAACTAAACCATCAGTGTGTTATCAGCATTGTTCTCAGACTAAAGCCAAAACACAGCACTGCACCAGCTGCTAGGCAGGAAATTAACTCTATCCCAGATGAAACCAGGACACAAAGCCTCTCCTGTTTGCTGTATTTCTCTACAGCCCCTCTTTCTTCACCCACACTTCCACAGCCTTCCTATGGGAAGAGCAGCAATTACCTACACAGAAAAGTAATCTGAAGGAAGTGTTGAGTGCTTTTCCTATTCTTTGTAATCTGATTTACCAAGTGGAAGCAGTAAGAAAGCGTTACTCCCCTGATACAACAGGTGCTCAGAGAATTACATCAAGAACCTACATACCAGAGAAAGCCTCTTCTGCAAAGAAGATGAGAATGCTGTTAGAGGATTACAGTGAAGATGGAAAGTCTCCAGAGGTTAAGAGAGATGGCATCATCTTCAAATCAAACCTCAAGACTCTTTTGTTGTGTGTTGGGATTCTGTGTTGCACAGGCTTTTGGAACTTCAGCCCTTTATTACCAAGTGAATAACACCTCTTGAGATAACTAAGTGAAACTGGTTGAATCTCAGTGCTTAGCTGGCTTTAGAACAGCAATTTTGAGATGGAGATATTAATATCAGAAGTGGTTTAAATGTTTGCATTTACAATAATCTTCTTGAATAAAGACGCTACAAAACTTCAGATGCTGCCCCAAATGTATTTAGTTGATGGAGTTACTTCTCAATAAACGGAGTATTTAGAAATACATGGTCCACATTGTGCAAGGACTTCCAAGGGAAAAGGATGATGGTGACTCCATTTTCCTTCTGGGTAAGGCAGGAAAAGGGAATGTACCTGCTGCTGTCTCACTTCAGTCTGAAAAGCTGAGTCCTTAACATAGAGGATCTCAGGAAGACACCGGGAGATTGGGGCTAAAAGGAGAGAAAGTAACTGCATGCATATCTCAGCCTCAGCCACCCTCTGAAGGGCTTGGTCCTGTCACTAGGAACAGAAAGGGCAAAGGAGGTAAAAACCAGGTTTGTCATTAAACAAATGAGATTTTGTTATTAAGATATGATTCTATGTGTGGGTTTTTTCTTTTTAAGGTGGGGAAAACCTTCATTTGAAAGATTCAACTGAATGCAGCTTACTAAGGAACACTGCTGGGAATGGAAACGAGGAGAATTTATGAGGGGAGACAAAGTGGCATGAGTGATGGAACACTCATTTTCCACAGGTACAGGAGAAGAGGAAAATGGCTTCAGGTGCTCTCTGCTCATGTGCTGAGCCTGTGAATTCACAGCAGGCTGTGAGTATTCCTGCTCTCAAGTGCTAGGACATACTCCTGCCTCAAGTGTAAATACGCATGGAGACTCCAAGATGCTTCACTGTCTATCTCCATCCTGGCCTCTCATGTGGAGCCCCAGAGCTGATTTTCTCACTGGTATTATGCAATCCTCACCAATGATCTTTAATCTGTTCCTGTCCATTCAGGGTATGGATACAGAGAGACCAACTCTTTATTTGTCCTGGATCTGTTCTGAATTCAAACACACTTGAAAGCTCCAGAGAAAACCAGCCTGAGAAAAAGGAGAATGGCAAATGGTGCAGTATATTACACTCAATGAGAACAGCAGGTTCCTGTAGGCTCCTGGTCTAATACAGTTCTATGCTGAAACTCTCCTGTCGCTGTTTGCTTAAACAGAAGGTGAGAGCACCAGAGGATTCAAGGCAGGAATCAGTAGTTGTCTGTTTAATACTCTCCCCACTGCTGGCTCTCACCCCTCCTGCTGTGCTCCCGGCATCAGCAATGCTGCACTGACACTGCAGGACCATGGCTTCATCCAGGAGCACAGGAGGGGGCCACTTGGACACGTCTCAAGCATTCGGCAGCACATCCTGAGTTTCCTAATGGAGACATGTGTAGAAAGCTCAGCAGGTGCCTTCCAGCAGGAAAAAGGGGGAGAAGTGAATGTTTGGTAGTGCTGCAGGTGCATTAACAACCAGACATTCCTGCACGAGTGAGGGCAGGATATATGAGACTGGTTTTGGTTTAAAACCTCTTCTTTGTCCTGAATTAACAACAAGCTGTTCCCTGTGAGGGTGCTGAGGCGCTGGCCCAGGGTGATGGCCCAGAGAAGCTGTGGCTGCCCCATCCCTGGCAGTGCTCAAGGCCAGGTTGGACACAGGGGCTTGGAGCAAGCTGCTCCAGTGGAAGGGGTCCCTGCCCGTGGCAGGGGTTGGGGCTGGAGGAGCTTTAAGGTCCCTTCAACCCAAACCATTGTAGGGTTCTACTGATTGCTTCAGCATCCTGTATCTTCCCCTCTTCCCCCCAGGCTCCTGCTTATCTCTCTTGTCTTTTTGTTTCTTCTTGGTCCTGCCTCACATGGGGAAAATAGTGTGTTACTTGAGAACGGATGCCCTATGCTGGTGCTCTCCATGCTGGACCAGGAGCATGGGACATGCACAGCTATCTGCATGGAGTGCCTTTCCATAGCTCCCAGCACGATCTCCATGCTCATTTCAGTGTGTAACAGGAGGCAGCATTAACAATTCCCCACGACTGCAGATTCCTAGAGGTAGATGTAAGCTGCATTGGTGCCATCTGTTTATTTGTTTAAATGCTTACAAAGAGTGGCTTCTGGGTATCTGATCTTGTTTTATATGGTAATTCCAGTGCTTACTCACAGAGATCTCCATAGCTAGGAGGAATGTTGGTAAATAGCACTGTGCAGAGCTCTACACTCGTGTAACATCTACTTTTATTGGGGTTGGATATGCAGGAATATGACAGGGATACATTCCCAAAGTACAGTGAAGCAATCTAATGGCACAACTTGTACTGCTGATAATGAGAGACACAAGGCCAGCAACTCCCAGCTTTGAAATTGTGCCCTGGAGTGCCTTTCAGCATGGGTTGCTCGAAGCCTAATCCAGTTCCTAGCAATGCTGTGCCTCTGAACACTGTATGTGATCTCTGGATGCAGGAAAGGAACAGTATCACAGCCAGCCAAGCTCTGCTGCTTCTGCTGGAGATTTGCTGATCTCATTTAGACAGGGCCTAATATTCCCCTTCTAATTAATTTGTTCTGTTAGCCTGCAACTGAACTGCCTTTTGTTCTTCAGGAGCTCCTCAAAAATTAGACGCAATACCTAATGGAATTGAATTATATAGGCTAGGGGAAAATGATTAAGGGCAAAGGGAGGGCTGATCACACCACACGACTTCAAGGGTAATAGCAGAAGGGAAGGTGGAGGCCACTTCTTCTCAGTTGGAGGGGGGATACTAAGGAGTGACTGACTCCAGTAGAATCATAGAATAGTTTGGGTTGGAAAGGACCTTAAGATCATCCAGTTTCATTCCCCCGCCATAAGCAGGGACACCTCACACTAAACCATGCCACCCAAGGCTTCATCCAACCTGGCCTTGAACACTGCCAGGCACTGATGGAGCACTCACAACCTCCCTGGCCAACCCATTCCAGTGCCTCAGCACCCTCACAGCAAATAATTTCTTCCTTAGAGCCAATCTAAGCCTCCCCTGTTTCAGTTTGAACCCATTACCCCTTGTCCTGTCACTATAGTCCCTAATGAAGAGCCCCTCCCCAGCATCCCTATAGGCCCCCTTCAGATACTGGAAGCTGCTCTGAGGTCTCCATGCAGCCTTCTCTTCCCCAGGCTGAAGGAAATTTAAGGATCGAGATGAACATTCTTTGATATCTGGATGCCTTTGCAAGGGTCAGATGTGTATTCCTAGAGCTGTTCAGGTCTGTCTTCAGGTACCATTCCAGTGAAATCAGGTCTGCACATCACCCTTGGCTTTGTGCAGCACATCCCGATTCTGATGCTCTTTAATCCCCTTGGGAGCTGTAACAGGGAGAACAGGCTGCAAGCAAAGGATCCACCAAGAAGCTGAACACAAAGGCATTTTCCAGGGCTACCTCGACCCCTGGACCACATATCCCAGTTCTCAGGGGGAGAACTGGGTTACACAGATGCTAAATGTGAAGGGGACTTAGAAGTGAGGGCTCTTAGGCTAAATTTCAATAGAAATGGTGCAAAACTGCACAATTCCACCAGAGTCTGGTCACCACAGCTATGCCAATCTCTACTCCATGGCATAGGAATAACTCTTATCCAGGGGAAAGCTGTGGAATTGCAGAAAAGGCTGGCTAAGGAAAGAAACAGCAAAGTAGAGAGAGGGGTGAGAAAGAACTGAGGCAAATAAGGACGCCTGATGCCAAGGAACCATTTAGACTCCTGGAAACTGCCTACAGCAACACAAGTGAAGGCATTAAACGATAACATGGGTAACCACCAGGCTGTAGAAAGCACAAACTACAGCCCATTCCAGGCACACCCTGTATTTTAAGGTACTTGAATAGCACTGATGTTCTGGAATCACATGCCAGCACATCCCATATGGAGCTGGGTTCTGAAATGATAGCAAGAGAGGTGGCTGGGATCCAAGGTGTCCATGAAGGCCACCAAAAGTAGTAACTTCCATCATCCAGGGGAGAGTTTCCTGGAGCAAGTGTGGCTGCAAGCTCTGGGGCACTGCACTGATGCAGGGACAGGCTATTGAGTGGCTGTAAAACCAGTGACAAGGAACACGTCTCTGCTCTCAGACTGGCAGGATCCCCTTGTGAAGGCACACTGGGGATGTGGAAGAGGTGCAAGGGTAGAGTGTACCCTAATATCACCATGTAAGCTAAGTCCTAAACCAGCTGGAAATGGAAGAAGATTGTGTCCAACTATTTTGCCTTAAACAAGCTGGTTGAAGCACTGGTACTCAGCAGTCTGCCACGTACTACAAGATCTTTTCAGACCCAACACACAAGCCTTGTTCTACTTAAGAAACACATCTTCAGGTGGGAATTCAGCAGCACAGGGTCAGGGAAAGCAGTGCAGAACATGGCTTTGTTCCCAGTAATTTCTCTGGTGCCACAGGAGGCACCAGACCTTAGGACAGTGATAAGGAAGCTCAAAGGATGATGCTTAAGGCTTTGAGACTCTATCTGCCATGGTAGAGCATCCTGTCCCTGTCCTGGTTAGCAGTAGCTGGTTGAGAAGAGTCCTTGTGCTAATGAGCACCTTAGGGCAGCAGCAGAGAAAAAGGACTTCCCTGCTGAATGAGGATGCCTGAGCAGGACCATCAGTGCCTCCAGTGTGCAACAAACACATTCCTGCCTCAGCCATTTGTCTCACAAATACCAGACCTGTCAGGCTGCCTCTGACTGTCAGTGATAATGTCTGTCTGATTGAGGAGCTGATGGGGACCACTCAGAGCCCATCCTGCTGCAAAACACAGTCCCATCTCCCAAAGCAACCTATCAAGCATCTCTTCCACAAGCTTTCCGGAGTTTTATGCTGCTGCAGGCATCCTGCTGCTCTCAGCCCAATCAGCCGGACACAGCAAGAGGAGCTACGATCCTATTTCTGACCTGAAGTCAGCAGGCCCAAGCATACCCAGGTCTGCATGTTCCTCCCCAGATAATCTCTGAACCAACAGAGAGGTAAAGCTATCCCACTTGCAGAGCTAACTAAGCGCAGCCACATGGTCCAGAAGAGCCTGCAGTAAGTGCTCTCAGACTGTATGAGAAAGAACTAGAAGCTGCTATGAAAACAGCAATGCAATGAGATGCTTCCCAGCTCACCACCTCTGTCTGCAGCAGTGGGTGCCTCCCAGACAGCCTGCACAGGCGGATGTGCCAGGGATTATCCTTCCTCCTGATGCACCAAGCTGCTGAGGCTGCACACAGACACTGAACCCTTTGGACTGGGAGGTTCGGCTGCTGCAGAACCTGGCTCTGGCAGCATGGAGAATGGCACGAGTGAGTCCTTCCTGAGCTCGAGAGCAAAGGAGATGCTCTCTGAGAGCTTCGTTCTGTGTGAGCATCACTATGAGAAACCAGAACTAAGTAAGACACAACTGTGTAAACTGACAGTGTCAGGTCTCAGGATGACCTGGGCACCTATTTCCTGCTAGAAAAGTGAATCCTCCTGATGTTTTTTCGCTCTGAATCAAAGCTCAGTTCATTGGCTTTTCCTTCACATGGAAATGCCCTCTGATTTTACCCAGCAGCATAGACCAGTTTGGCCTTTTCCCAGTATTTGAAAGGATTTTAGATGTGTGCACAAGATTTTAATGTAATCAACTTGCTATCCAGGGAGAGCGGTGTGAAGAGGGGAGAATGCACCAGATGGGGAAGCCTGAGAAGAAGAAACACTGAGCACATTCAAAAGTTAAAGAGATCTCACACTAATTAAAAAAAGTGGATCAGGCAATGCTTGCTATTGTACCATTAGGTACAATATTGTACCATTAGGTACAATAACCCGGAGGGCTGCTTCCCAGTTTCTTGCTTTTCTGTTGGCCTTGTTTTACAGTTTCACGGCTGTTATTAGGGACTGGGTTGGGTTGGGAAGGATTAACATCATCAAATTCCAACCCCCTGCCATGGGCAGGGATGCCTCACGCTAGACCATGGCACCCAAGGCTCTGTCCAACCTGGCCTTGATCTCGTAAAGATGACAGTTGTGGCACAGCTCTGACAGTGGTGACATTAATGGCCAACAATGACATTGTCTGATTCAGCAGTCCACCAGCAGCCGTGTGCCTGGCCTGTATTGCTGAGTGCCTTTTCGAAATGGGAGTGATAGTGAGCGTGCATTGAGCCAGAGGAACAAGGATTGGAAGGGAAGGCAATTCAGATTCCAGTTTGGGCTGGGAAATATTTTCACTAGTGTTATAGCACCTTTCAGGAGAAAACCTAAGATTCCTCAGGTGTTTTATGGTCATTTCTGTCCTGTCGCTAGCCCTTATGGCAGCCTGTACAGCCCAGTGTAGAATCATGGTTTGGGTTGGAAGGGACCTTAAAGCTGCTCCAACCCCTGCCACGGGCAGGGACCCCTTCCACTGGAGCAGCTTGCTCCAAGCCCCTGTGTCCAACCTGGCCTTGAGCACTGCCAGCGATGGGGCAGCCACAGCTTCTCTGGGCCATCACCCTGGGCCAGCACCTCAGCACCCTCACAGGGAACAGCTTCTGCCTTAGATCTAACCTGAACCTCCCCTGTTTAAGTATGGCAACCTTCCCCCTAAACAGCACGAGGAACAAACATAAATCCAAGTGCAGGGTACTGTGGAACTACACCCAGGCCTTGTCATCCCAGATCAACATCCCCTCTGTGCTCGGAGAACTGCCAGCGTGAGTGAAATAAAGCACCAGGTATTTGGAGACTAATGTTTCTGCATCTATTTTGGGTTAAAGTGACATTAAGCTGCTGAATGTGAGTTTGTCTCTATGCCTGAGCCACAAGGAAAGAAGAATCAGAAGACATCAAGAAGCCCCAGCTGTTTAATTCAGCACAGGGTTCAAGCTTTGGAGATCTCAGGCAAAGCTGGCTGGAAACCAGGGTTGAAATTGCACACAAAGTGAATTGCCTGATCATTAGAAAGAAAATGAAAGAATCTCTCAAGCCAATCAAACACTTCACTCTGGACTTCTGTTATTTCCATACTATTTTTAGGTGAGAGCATATTGAAACCACAACTTGTTTTGAGCAGGAAACCTTGCTGTTTTCATTCGGAGCAAGTCAACATTAAATGCATCAGTGCGTTGAGAAGGAAACCCAAGGAAGAAAACACACTGAGAAATATAACAAAGCTGCCTGCTGCTCTTAGAGAGATTGTCATCTTCTGGGCCAATACTAAGGGCAAGAGCCAGCAGAGCCATGCCACAGTGCTCTGCAACTGGGATTTGGAGAGTGGAAGAAGCCTAAAATGCTGACAGAAAACTGCCCTTGGGATCTCAGAGTATCCTGATAATACAGGACGCTAACCAAAGAACTTAGAAATACTGAATCCAGCCTGGTTTGGGTTGGAAGGGACCTGAAAGCTCCTCCAGCTCCAGCCCCTGCCACGGGCAGGGACCCCTTCCACTGGAGCAGCTTGCTCCAAGCCCCTGTGTCCAACCTGGCCTTGAGCACTGCCAGCGATGGGGCAGCCACAGCTTCTCTGGGCCATCACCCTGGGCCAGCGCCTCAGCACCCTCACAGGGAACAGCTTCTGCCTCAGAGCTCAGCTCAGGCTCCCCTCTTTGGACAGGTTCAAGCCATTGCCCTTGGCCTGGCCCTACAGGCCCTTGTCCCAAGCCCCTCTCCAGGTTTCCTGCACCCCTTTAGGCACTGGAAGACAGTTTTAGGAAGTTGTGGTTTATGCACTTTGACTCTGGGACAGGGGGATGATCTTCCTAAAAGGGCCTGTTATCCTCTGTGTTATTAGGGAAACCTAGTTTGATCTGTGGGTCTGTCATAGACTCTTCACGAGAGTTCTGTGACAGCACAGGTGTCTCTGAAGGAAGATCACCAGGTACCCCCACCCCTCAGCTCATGTCTGAAAGGAGCTGGGGTTGTTCTCTAGCTGCTGTAACATGGTACAAATGGTGGTAATCATGTTGTGAGCTACACTCCTGGAAAACACACCTGCCCATACCCAGGACACGGCAGGGTGGAGGAAGACTGCCTCTTGTGCTGCAGGCTGCACTGCTCTAAATCCAAGGCAATAGCTAGTGGGGATAACAAGCTGCTCACTGCAGGAGATCCTCAATCCCCCACACTTCCCGGTGGGAACTTTTTGTGTTGCTAAACCACTTTCATTTATGTTCCTCGATTTCTGTATGCTACTTGAAGGAGAGCGAAGACATGGAAGTGAGTAATCCAGGCCTTAATATGCAACTGCTGCGGAGCTGTGAGTGACAAGAGAGCAGGGATAGAGCCTGGCTTCCACACACCACAAAGCTTTGTTGAATCAGACCCTGCGATGCCGATGTGCAGCCGGTGCCAGCCACTGATTAGCCCCAAAGCCTGACATAATTAGAGCTGTGGATATGTCATTGCCATCGCAACTACTGTATGTGAAAAGCACAGAAGCAGCTGCGAGCTGTGGGCAGCTTCCTCTGCTGCACTGCTGCAGCCACAGCCCCACGCTGTGAGGCCATCCCTCCAGCCCAGCACGCTCCCCACCTCTGCTGCTGCAGGAGGATGGGAAGGAGTCCTTGGGGAGCCTTAGTCCCTTAATGAAACCCAACCAGTCACAAAGTGTGCTGTTCACATACACTAATGAGAAACCGGTCCCTTCCCAGGGACAAAGCTTCTCCTGCTCCTCAGGCACTCTGCTTCCAGTCATCAGTTCAAGATAAGCAATGAACTCTGAACAACACGGACCTGACAAGGAAAGCTGGCTGCTGCTGGAGAGGTGAATTACTGGTGCTGGTGGTGGCATTACTGCAGTGCCACTGTCGCTAGGCTTGGAGTGCAATGGGGATGATACACGGTGTCCCCCGGCCTGTCCTGAGACTGAGTGTCTCTGTTCTGTTCTCTCCTAACTCCTCCCTTCCCTGTCCTCGGTTTTGGATCGTGGAAAACGTCAGGGAATTTCAGTGACTTTTCAGACTTGATCTCAGCACATCAATGAGCTCATCTGGGGAGCTCTCTCCTCCCCTTCCTAACGTACAGCCGGGGAGTAGTAGGAAAGGGAGAATGGAGGGCATGGGGAGACAAAGGAAGAACCCGAGAAAGCGGGAAGGTGAAGAGGAAGGTGAGAAGGAGATGGCTGTGATTTAACCCAAACCCCTTGAAAGGAGCACCTCTGTCTGCACACACCAGGTTACAGACTGCCCTGGGCAGCTCCTGAAGGGAAGAGGGCATGGGAAAGGGCCATCTTACAGTTCACAGAGGTGAAAGGTGCATCACTGACAGAACTGGGCAGAGGTGACCAGCTATAGCAAGTGTCACACACCGGGACACAAAACTTCCCTTCCATATTTTGAGCTTCATGGCTGTGTAAGTGGTTTGGGTTGGTCAGAAGATCAGGCTGTCAGAGATGCAGGTGTTGTTTCAGCAGTCAATCGATTCAATGTCAATGTCTTTTTTGGGCTTTCTTAATGCCCACAGCAGGCCTGCACCACTTTGGGACAGATGTTTGGACCAAAACAATTACATCTCAGGTACAGCAATCATCTTTCCTTCTGTCTTTAGAAAAGAACAGACTTCTTTACAGGGCACTGGCAGTTTCTTCTAGCCCTCTAAGAAGCTGGCACACTGAATTCTATAGGTGCCTCACACCTGCGGTAATGGAACACTGGCTGAGTCGCATCATCTGCCTCCAGATCTTCTGTGCTTAGAATTCAACACAACTCTCTTTGGAAGTCCAGAAAGACACCTGACAACTTCCAAAGGGTCCCAAAATGCCATCATAAAGAAAGAGCCACAGATCCCATTGCACTTCTTTTGGGATGCTCACACTGCACCCAAGCATTAGGAAAGGACAAAGGACATATTATACCTTAACTGGGTCTTGCCTCTGCAGTCTAATGTCACCTACTGGGATGAGGGATCTAACATAGTCCCTTCAGAGCTGTATGTGAGGCAAGTGAGCCCTCTGACCAGCCATCTGCATGCTAAAGATCTAACCCTGAAGGAAAGCAGGAACAGTTTATCATTCCCAAAGGAAAGCTGTAGCCCAACAGATGCCAGATGTGGAAAGCTCTCTCTGCACATCCTTCTGTGCCTTGTGAGGGAAAACTCACAGCACGGCCCAACTCCATGACCATGACTGTGCTGCATGTCCTCAGGGATCTTCCCTGTTGCTATATGGTACAGCAGTGCCTGGCCCACTGAGCACCCAAGGTGAACTGGGGAAGGTACCAAGTGAGAGAAGCCTTTTGTTCTGAGCTGGAGAAAACACTCTGGTTCACTTAAACAGGAGGAGTTGGATGGCAAGAAGCTGGGATGCTTTCAGGGCGCAGTTTAACTCTTTCAAGAGTGCTGCAACATCAGTTATACCATCCAAACCTGAGCCTCTTGTAGGCTGAGTTATGCAATGGCTTCGTGTGCCTGGCACAGGAGGGGGCAAGGATGTGCTCAGGTCAGCAGTCTTAGCTGAAGAATTAAACCTGCCATTCTATTTACCGTCAGATAAATAAGGTTCAGTCTGGTACAGAAGGCATTCACGTGCCCTAAATTGTCCAACAAGACATGTATGTTGGCCACTCCTCTCTACATTCAGTGGGAGAAAAGCCCATCACAGAATCCCAGCCTGGTTTGTACTGGAAGGGACCTCAAAGCTCCTCCAGCTCCAGCCCCTGCCACGGCAGGGACCCCTTCCACTGGAGCAGCTTGCTCCAAGCCCCTGTGTCCAACCTGGCCTTGAGCACTGCCAGCGATGGGGCAGCCACAGCTTCTCCGGGCCAGCACCCTGTGCCAGCGCCTCAGCACCCTCACAGGGAACAGCTTCTGCCTCAGAGCNCAAGCCCCTGAACCTGGCCTTGAGCACTGCCAGCGATGGGGCAGCCACAGCTTCTCCGGGCCAGCACCCTGTGCCAGCGCCTCAGCACCCTCACAGGGAACAGCTTCTGCCTCAGAGCTCAGCTCAGGCTCCCCTCTTTGGGCAGGTTCAAGCCATTCCCCTTGGCCTGGCCCTTATAGGCCTTTGTCCAAAGCCTCTCTCCAGGTTTCTTGTAGCCTTTAGGCCCTGGAGCTGCTCTAAGGTCTACCCCCTAAGGTCTTCTCTGGGCAGCCTGTTTCAAATGAACATCCTCATGGGATGTTCATCTCCATCTCCAAGGTTGCTCACTTCCTTTCACTAGGAGCCCTCGTGACCTGTTCTGACTTAGAGCTCTGAATTTGGCTGTCAAAGAGGAGGTTCTTGGATGTAAGGGTCTCTGAAGGCATGAGACCTTTGTCTGATGACCCAGGGGGATGTGATAGCTGTCAGTTGCTCCAAGACCTGATTAGGACAACTACTCCTGTAACTTTCCTCAATTAGCTGGAATAAACGTAACTGAAATGCTCCTCATCTCTACTTGCTATCAAATCCAGATACTTCAACTTCTTCCTGCAAAGAAGCAGCCTAAAATCAGTGCTATGAAGAAAGCATTTGACTGTTCACCTGTGAGAGCAGGAGGGATGGAGACACTGCTGCATGTGGGAGTACAATGGAAGGGGGTGCAGCAGTGAGGGCTGTGATGGAAGGGAAGCTGACAGCCTGGACCTGGCTGTGATGTTAGTCTGCCTGGTCTCTTTGGACAAGCTGTGTCTCTGCCTGTGCTTCAGTCTGACAACTGGTAACTGGTGATAATACTTATTTTCTCAGCTGGGCTTTGGGAGCTTCATTATAAATATTTATGAAGAGCTCTGTTTATAATCGTACATAAATAAATGGGTCTGTGGAACTGACAGTCTCGGGATGGAAGTTGTTGTGTTTCACACAGAGAAATGTAGTCATTCATGGTGCCTGCTTTCCTTTGGAAGCAAAGAAGTTAGGAACAATGATTTCTAAGACTTAACATCTCAAGCTGAGCCCCAATTAGGAAAGAAGAGACAGTACTTAGGAAGCAAATCCTGCTGGCATTGGGAAAGACTGGAAAAAGCTCTTGTAAGTACATTATGTGCTGAAAGATGTAGATAGATGCCTGCTAATGCTTATGGAAGTGCTGAAGTGTTTAGATCCTTTCTTAAATCAATTTGAGAGGGGACATCATGCTCAGATACTCAAAAGCATTTGGGATCTTATCTCCTACTCATTTTCCTGTGACATCTGTAGTAGGTTCCTTTGGGGACCTTCTGGGAATCCACCTGAAGTTGTCTTTTCACATCCTCCCATCCCTCTTTGTCCTGATCAGCAGCTGTCATAGATTCATAGAATGGTTTGGGTTGGAAGGGACCTTCCAAACTCATCCAGTCCAACCCCCCTGCAATGAGTAGGGACAAATTCCACTACACTTCCACTGGGCCCCCACCAAAGCTATTGAGTTTCACAGGAACCAAAGATTAACTCTTCTTTGACACGAGCTGACCTGAGCAATGTTTTCAGTCTCCTGCTCACCCAAACACTCACCCGTCTGCAATAACTCACATGTCAGGGAAGCTCTGATCCAAACATGTTGCTTCTGAACACACTGTCTCCCGTAAGACAGACATCAGCACCAGGGCTCAGAAGACATGGACCCATCTCCTGTTTCTGGCTTGCCTCCATGATGGTTAGTTGACTTCGGGGAAATGCTTCATATCTCCTCCTGATTCAGCTTCCCATAAATTGGGGATGTTGAATTTTTTCATCATTAAGTATTTGGAAACACATTAAAAATGTTAGTTAAAAGCAAGGGAGGCTTGTTCTGAAGGGAAAGTCAATGCTGCTTTAAAAATGGTATTGGAGTAAGAGGTGTGCTGGTCCCACATGATTATCAGAGATTCTTTTATGGATTATTAACTGATTATTTTTCCATGCTTCTCTGAAATCCTGGATTTGAACTGCTCTGCAGCTGGCCCCTGAATACAGCTCCATCCGTTATTATGAGAACTGACAAGCAGGGAGCGATCATGGCATAGCCATGCATTGATGCACACTGCACAGACTACAGTAGCCAAGATGCTTTTTAACAGAGGGATCCTGGAAGGATCCCAAAGCACAGATCCCAAAGGAATCCCCCACTCCACAAGTGTAGGACGTGGTTATCGTAAAGCAGCTTGTTGAAGGCCTGCTGTGTACCTGAATTGCTAATGTGAGTGTGCAGTGTGTATCCCAATAGAGAGCTGGTAACACACTGGAGATCTCAAGTTGAATAGTAAGTACAAAGACAGGCTGAGAACATTGGGGCTGTTCAGCCTGGAGAACAGAAGCTGCATGGAGACCTCAGAGCAGCTTCCAGTGTCTGAAGGGGGCTACAAGGATGCTGGAGAGGGGCTCTTTATCAGGGACTGCAGTGACAGGACAAAGGGTGATGGGCTCGAAGTGAAACAGGGGCAGTTCAGGTTGGAGATAAGGCAGAAGCTGTTCCCTGTGAGGGTGCTGAGGCGCTGGCCCAGGGTGATGGCCCAGAGAAGCTATGGCTGCCCCATCCCTGGCAGTGCTCAAGGCCAGGTTGGACAGAGCTTTGGGGTACATTGTCCAGGGTGAGGTCTCCCTGCCCATGGCAGGGGGTTGGAGCTGGATGATCTTAAGGTCCCTTCCAACCTGCCTGTGACTCTATGACTCTCGGATTCTATGAATGGAACACCACTGTTTAGTTAACACTTCATGCTTGACACTGGTTGCTCCAACAGGGTTTAGAAGTATAAGCCCAGCAATCCAGACTGGGCAGGAAGTGGTTGAACAGGAACAAAGGGAACCAAGTTCTGCAATCAAGCCCAAAAGACAAGGGTGGTGTTATACATAAAATTTTAGTGAATAAAAAAGAGGAAACCCAGTGTAAGTTAAAAGGATACTGAAAAGACAAGAAAGAACTGGGAAAGCTTCCTAAAGGTATTTTAATGTATGCTGGTGCTGAATGAAGAGACTGGAGAGAACTGGCAGATGAGCATCCCCTGCTAAACTAACAAATGCTACTAAATCAGGATGTGCAGACAACTGGAGGAGGTAGCACTTCAGGGTGTAAAGGAGGCAAAGCCTGGGAGGTGTCCTGCCTGGCTAGTATGCTGAGCCTTCTGCTGCTCATGCCAACAACAGGTATTAACATTGGCAAGTTGTTAGAGGACAGGCACCTCGGTGCTTATCCTGGGGAATCATAGGAGCTCTTCCCCCAGAGATCTGTAAGAATCTTTCAGGAAGAGTTACATGACACAGCTATTACATCTTTGCTTCTCTTGTCATTACTGAGCTGCAGTCCTAGTGTATGAACACAGAAGGGCTCACAACCATTAAGTCAAGTGGGATCACAGGACTGCAGCACCAGGTTTCTGCTCTGAGATCCCTCCAGGTTTGAGAGGAGGTATTCTATACCCACACGATTTGATAAGCTGCTGTGAGCAACAGCACAGCTTTCCCTTAGCTTCAAGCAAAGCCAGCTCTTCACTGCAAGCTCTCTACACACAGTGCAGTCCCTTTCTCACTGCCCTTTGCAGTGCAGCAGGATGTGCCAGTCTGACCCATGTGATACCAAACTCTGTGAGCATGGTATCACAGTTGAAAAGCACTTGATGGCTTGGCTTTGTGAGTGAAGATTTGGGAAGGGGTTTACCCACACTTACTACAAGCATGATGATTAAGGGCAATGAGGGACAGGCAAATCTGGTTGGAAAAAAGGCTGCTTAGGCATTCAGGATGTTTCCGAACAGGATTGACATCTCCTGGGACACTTAGTGCAGTGTGAAATGAATCTACTGTGAGATTTACCTGAGAACATATGGCACAATGTAAGCTAGACTCCATC
Source organism: Agapornis roseicollis (assembly GCA_002631895.1). Classification (NCBI taxonomy): domain Eukaryota; kingdom Metazoa; phylum Chordata; class Aves; order Psittaciformes; family Psittacidae; genus Agapornis; species Agapornis roseicollis. The sequence goes on from NDXB01010512.1 coordinate 32,689, forward strand.
TTTATGGCCAACCCTTTTCTGGACTAAGTGTCCAGCCATCAGGCCATGCTGGCCAGACTGTGCCTGCTCTATAGCTCTTGGTGCATGGTCACCTTCTCTATTTGCACCTTTGATTACACCCCATCAGCCACAGCAGTGGCTGCACCAGGTAAATCTGTCTCCTAAATAGCCCACACATCCAGCTGCATCGACCATCCCTGCATCCCACCCCTGCATCCTCCTCTTCAGCTTAATGGATGGGCAGCTGAAAACAAAATACCCCAGCTCCTGCCAATTTTACATTAGCATGGCAATGCTTTACTGCCCATGTTGTCAAGAGATGTCAAGGAGCTAAACTGCACAAGACAGCCACTGATGGATGACAGCACCCAAAATTAACATGAAGTATATTTATACTTTCAGCTCCGAAGCCTTGGAATGAGTCCCTTTTTGCTTGGCAGCACTACCCCAGAACTGCATTGGAAAGCTGCTTGCAGGATGCTTGTAAAGCAGATGCTTGCAGAAGGTGAGTGCTGGCTTACTTACTAGGTAGCTCCTCTCACAGAGAGGAATCCAAATAGTTGCTTTGATCTTAGAGGTGACACCACTATTTCCCTGCCTTTTCTGAGCAAAAGTGAGCACAGCTTTGGCCCTGTTTTCAAGCAGTTCTACTTGGGGACAATTTTCTTGGGCTGAGTCACTCTCAGCCTGTCTTTTTCCAGTCCTGAGTGAGACTTGCACATGATTTTGGTTGTCTCACATCAGGAAAAGCTCTGCCAGAGTTCCCTGGTGGCAAACTCTTAACCAAGAAGTATGCAGTGAGTCAGTAACATCACTGCAATGCCGCACGTGGAAGGATGCCAAGGTCAGCTTGCAAAGTGAGGACTGCTTTAGCATCTCTTTGAGCCAGGCTCTGCTCAGCAGCTTGTTCTATGTGATGCTCTCTGCCCCTGGGCAGGGTGTACCATCAGGGATGGGACACACATGAGTCTGTCCCTCATGAACCAGGCTGGGATGTGCAACTGCCACCAGCAACTCAGCTCCTTGGATTTAGCCTGTTGTTTGTAAGGGGTGTCTCATCTTTCTCTCCTGCTGCTCAAAACAAGACAACTGGAAGCAAGAGTGGTTTTAACCTGTGAACCTGCAGTTGGTATCAGAATATCTCCCTAACTCCAGGTGAGCACAATGATGAGTAGCAGAAGCCACCCATGGACCTGGTACATGGCCTGGAGGGACCCAGTGTCCTGGTGGGCAGGACAAACCTTTGTCCATCTGCCCTACAGTGCTGGCATTCACTCCCCATTTTTGGCAGTCAGCAAGCTGGCCTTCGGGGCACATACCATGCCACGTTGCTTTTTGGACTATTTTCTATTTGGCTGGATCGTTAACGCTGTAGTAATTACTTAGGAAAATTCCTTAATCAAAATCACATTTGTGGAGGCAATGACCAAATAGGTCAAGGAGAGCAATGTGCCTTATAAGCAGGAGCCGTTTCCCTGAGCATCTGCAGAGCTGGCTGCCTTGAAGGACCATTAGGGAGGCCTGGGGCTGGGACAGGGCTGTGGTCCAGGCAGGCTTGAAGTGTGAACAATCTATCCAAGACTGGGTGCTGTATGCACTGGGGGATGCTCAGTACAGGAGGACCAGGCTAGATAGGGCTTGGAGCAAGCTGCTCTAGCGGAAGGTGTTCCTGCCTGTGGCAGGGGTTGGAACTGGATGAGCTTTAAGGTTCCTTCAACCCAAACCAGTCTGGGATTCTATGACTCTGTAAAGCACAGCCCTGATTCATGCAGCACTCCTTGTTGCTCAGTCTTCCAGGACCATATTGCTTTTGAGGAGATGCCTGTAATCTCTGAATGGCTCTAACCATCAGCTTTGGTACCCAGAGATCTTAGAGCAAATCTGGTTGATAGAAAGTGTCCTGGATTCTTGGAAGAGTGAGACCAGTCAGAGATTCAGTCTAAAACACTGGACTGAGACCTAACCCCCCCAGTAAGTGTTCAGGATCCCTGGCTAGCTCCCTGTCCAATGGACAGCTGTCTGGCCTCCCTTTCCTGATGTTGGAAATCCTTTCACTAGATTATTCACTTCATACAATTAAGCCCTTGCTGTCAGCCTTAGATTTGATGGTTCCGATTAATCCCACATCAGATGCAACCTTTTGTCACCTCACTGTACAGACCCTTCAAAACTACACTGAGCAGCGCATGTCCCACAGCAGATCTTCTAGGATTCTGATCATTCACCCAGTGCAAACCCTGACTGCTTGTTCTCAACCCCTGCTTTCTGTCACTTAATGTTATTAATTCTTGAGAGAACCTTTCCTCTTACCCCACGCTGGTCTCAAGCACTGCTGATGAAAGACCTCACTGACAACTTCCAAAGCAAAATGACTACACTGCCTTGACAGAATCACTGCCATCTGCACATCAGCCAATCCTTTTCGAGCACTAGCAGACTCACAATGCATGCCCTCCTTTCACAGAAGCCATCCTGATTCTTCTGCTTCATGCTATTGCAATTCCTCACAATGCCTCAGCTCTACCAGTTCATGTTCCCACTCCCAGCATTACAGAATCACAGAATGGTTTGGGCTGGAAAGGACCTTAAGCTCACCCAGTTCCAATCCGCTGCCATGGGCAGGGGTGCCTCACACTGGACCACGTCACCCAAGGCTCTGTCCAACCTGGCCTTGAACACTGCCCGGGATGGAGCACTCACAACTCGGGGTACCCTGCGCCAGTGCCTCAGCACCCTCACAGTAAAGAACCTTTTCCTTGTATCTAACCTGAACTTCCTGTGTTTCAGTTTAAACCCATCACCCTTTGTCCTGTCACTACAGTCCCTGATGAAGAGTGAATATTGTCTGGTCCTGATGACTTGTTACCAGCTCATGGATAAGGTTTTATACCAAACTGCATCGATTCTTCTGTGTTAGAGCTAATTGTCAGCAACAACCCCAATGCTGCATGGGGAAATCTCCTGTCCTCTCCTGCTACAGACTAACAGTGCAAAGATTAAGATGGCACTGGCTTTGCCTTCCTCGAGTACCCTCCTATTCTGAAGACACCCATTGCCATCATTTTCTAGAAATCTCTGCGTAAATTTTTTCTCTCCTTTAAATCAAGACATCAGATTGTGCACGAAAAAGGGTAACATCTTCCTGTTGCAAAATCTCCCTTCACCTAGCACAGCTGGGATTCCTGAAGCACACTTGTATGGAAGAGAGAGCTACCTCAAGCTTAGCTGTGTCCCCAGAACTGAGAGCAATTCCAGATTTGAGCAACTCTGGCAGTAGGAAGGAATTCATTCATTTGTTTGTGGCTTTTACTCTTTTTCTTCAGCTTTAATAAAGGAGTTGACAGAACTCCCCAATGACAGAATTCACCAACAGAAAACCAAGAGCAGAAGCAAAAAGAATCCCCAAACCTAACACAGCCGGACATTTCACTGCGTGTGCTTCCTCCTTGGAGAGAAGAAAAACACATGCAAGCCCAAACTGAATTTACCTGTGGCTTTTAATGCCTTGCTGGAAAGCACATGGATGTTGCCTTGAGAGAAAGATCCCCCCCCCCCCCTTTGCCTTTTCCTTGGTTCTTGAGGATTCAGCTTTCCCCC
>NDXB01010514.1:21522-32814 GCA_002631895.1 Agapornis roseicollis
GGGGGGGGAGGGAAGGAGGGAAAATTAAAAAGGCAAGAAAGAAAAATCACATTTCAACAACCAATCGAGGGACTGACATCTCCAAGTTTCTAGACAGCTTCCAAATACAGTCCTACCACACATGACACTAGAGATATCCAACTTCTGGCAGCAAGAGAGAACATAATCTCAGTTTTGTCACTACTGTGCCATTTTTCTGTCAGCTACTACAGATGGAAAGTACTTCAGACATCTTCCAATATGTCTGTGTTTACTGTCAACAAGCTAAAGTGCAGTTTTCAATATCCACTGAACAAATCCCTTAGATAATTGTTCATAAAAACTGAAATCACAACTCAGTTCATAAGACTGGACACAGTTAAGGTACAACAACAGGACACTGTGATAGACAAAAGTGCTGAAATACATTTTCATAATGTAAACCTGAATTTTTGGGCATATCTACTTGTTTAAACAAGCACAACACACTTCACACCTATGAACAAGTAAAAAGGATTTCCTGAATAATACTGAAGGTCTTTGCATTAGTTTCTCACACATCACCTGTTTAGATAGATAAACACTGAAAGAAGGTATGAGGAATGCCAGCAAGAATAATAAAGGTAATACTGCTCATTCCTAACAACGTGTCATTGACAGATTTTCCTATTATTTGGAAAGTTACCATAGATTTTGTTTCATTTTAACCACAGAACTACTAACAATATTTCAAAACCCCACAAACAATTACATTTTCTCTCCCCTTGCCAAATTTTTAAGAAAGTTAATATACTAAATTCTTAAGCAGCATAAAAGAAGTTCGTTTTCTGGGTTTTGTGGGTTTGTTTTCTAAATTATAACCCTAGAGGATGAGTCCATACCTTTCTCAGTGCCATAACCAGGAAACCGCTCCGGCTTCTAGCACTGAGAAACACATGTTCCTGTTTCTTCTAAAACCGCTGGCCTTTCCTAAAAGCAGTACACTTGGGAATCACCTCTCTCCCCGAGCCACAGAACAGTCAAACTTCTAGAGGAGAAACTGTGGGAAAAATGAGGCATTCTGGACCACATGGCTGATTATCAGTTTTCCAGGAGTTCAAAAACTATTGAGAAGTACTTCTTGGGTTTGGGAGCTTTTTTCCCCTTCTTCAAAAGAGAGGAAAAGTTATTTAGTGTCTGCCAGCATTTTCACTTGCCTCTTGCCATACCCACAGCCACAGAGACAGACTATGTACATACCATTCAGCACAGAAGGAGCAGTGCCACAAAAACACCTTTCCCAGGAAAGATAAACCATGGTTTCAAAGATACTTATCTACTGAGACCTATTCCACAACCAACAAGTCCTTTGTTCTGCCAAAACAGGTCAGCAGTCATTCTTCTAAATGTGTAGTATTTAAAATGTCTAATGATAAAAGTTAACAGGAAGTTACAGAACAAAATAACTACAGTAACAAATATCTATCAATTCATCCTCAGATGGGAGTCCAGACTGCTAGAAAGCGCAACACTTACTGTCTGGAGCTTGTACATTCAAACCAGTGAGCATCACATAATTCAGCCAGCCTCCATTTATTGGTTTGTTTTTAAGTTTGCAATCAGAGAAAACACATGCCTGCTAGGCTAGTTTTCCTTCAAGCTTCAGCAATGCTTTTTTTCTTGAACTGCATGATGAAGTCCTATAAATAAACTTAATGCATTGCCACAATATCCAAATCAGCACTGTAAATTTTATTTGTCAACAAATTGGTGGAAAGTTTTCAGTGCAATGTACATACTCATCCATCTATTTATTAAATCTTTATGGTATGCTATTAAAAATATTTGCTACCATTGTTATTGCAGACAGGCCAACGCATACAGTAATCTGACAGATAAACACATTACTATGGGAACCACCAAAATGAATGCCTTATTTTCCAAACTTGGCCATAACCCCAAACTTTTATTACAGTATTCAAACGTTTCATTCACTTGCTTTATACGATCATAACCCAGACAGTTTTAAAAAAATTACAGGATTTGAATAAGCAAACTTTTCTCTAATACTTGAGTTTTCTTCAAAATAGCATTTTAATAATTTTACTGATTTCAAGACAAACCCTTTTTTGTAGCACTTGAGAATGTACTTAACACAGAAACAAAAATAGACACCAAAGTAATATTTAAGATTTATCACCACTTCATGAGAATCTAAAACATACGTTGACATTACAAAGCTGCATTAAAAGCATTAGTCACGTTGATAAGACAAGCACTTAAAATTACAGTTTCATCTTGTTACTAATACACACTTATTTTAATTAATCACACTTTCTTTACAATTACTGTTTCAATAATGGCACATGCTCTCATTTTACTATTTGAAGAACAATATTTTACTTCCCTCAACCTCACTATGTATTTTACTCTCGATCTGGACAGAAAACCGCCAACAACAACTGTCTTCAAAGACAGCTTTCCAAACAGAACGCATGGAATGGAACTAACATAGCAGCCTTCCAGCATCTGAAGCGGGCCTATAAGGATGCTGGGGAGGGACTATTCATAGGGACTGTAGTGATAGGACAAGGGGCAATGGGTTAAAAAAACAGGGTAAGTTTAGATTAGATATAAGGAGGAAGTTCTTTACTGTAAGGGTGGTGAGGTGCTGGAATGGGTTGCCCAGGGAAGCTGTGAATGCTCCATTCCTGGCAGTGTTCAAGGCCAGGACGGACAGAGCCTTGGGTGACATGGTTTAGCGTGAGGTGCCCCTAACAATGGCAGGGAGGTTGGAACTGGATGATCTTAAGGTCCTTTCCAGCCCTAATGATTCTATATTTGTATTTGAAAATAATGATTAGCAGTTTTTCTGTAGTAAAGTACTTTTCCATTTCAAATTCCTTAACCATGAATGATGGAAAACCACTAAAATAAATGCACAAAACCCCCTCTGATTCTTTGACGTGTTCTTCAAGACAAGATGTCTAGAAATTAAGATCCTCCCTCTCAACTGCTGCAGCAGACACAATAAACTAAACCCCCTCCCAGCATGACAGAAACTTCGGGAATGGTAAGATTATCTCTGAGTATTTGAGATTATGGACAGAAGGCTACGCATACAGCCAAATGAATCAAAATATAGAGGGTTTCTCCATCTTTCAGTGATGTTCCTTCTCCTGATAGCAGCCTAACAAGAGAAGCTGCACCTCCAAGCACAGACACACTGCTGACATACAACTGCTTGGTCCCTGACCAGGGTCCCTAACCCTGGCGGCAGCCACGAACTTCCCATCCCCAAACACCCAACCCAAAAGGATGACAGGCTTTATCTGGTTCACAGTAAGGAGCTGCAGTAAGGAGGTGGCTCCAGTAACCATGAAACAGAGGTCTTGTGGCCATTCAGAATTACCCTGCTTAGTGGAAAACTAAAATCAAGCTTAACTGATAAAATGCCAGGCTGTCAGTTGCCTTGGCTGAGAAATGGTCTGTAGCTTTTTTAACAAAGCAGCAAGACCCAGCAGGTGCAGTTTACTGGACAGTAACCCACCATTCACAACACAAATGAGAAGCAGGGTCTTCTGGGACAGGCAGCTCTACTGAGAGATTCTCACCAGTAACCTGGAAATGCCCACCCTGGGGTTTTGTTTCCCCAAAGTAAAAAGTAAAAAACCAGTAAAAAGTTCTGGCCTTGCAATGTTTAGGGCATCTTATCAGACATGTGACACCCTTGGCAACTGGCTTTATTATGATATATGTAAGCAAATATCCATGGCTGCAATGATACAGACCATTTGTGTGTTTGCTTCAAGACATAAACCCCTTCTCTCAGCTTTTTAAGATTATGCACCGAATATTTGCTCAAAAGCACTTAATTCATGTGTTCAGAGAACAAGACTTCCAGCATTAGTAAGAACTTGCTTACAATCATGAAATTGCTGAAAGACAACACAAAGCAGCAGAGACGACACACAAGCCATTTTTTAAATAAGACCATGGCTTTTACACACCATACCTTCTTCATATAATCCCTTTCAATCTCACATCTTGGAATTTAACAGCATTCCAGTATGGTTTAAACATTTTCTTCACTGCAAGCTCACTGTGCTGAGTAAATCAACTTCTAGTTTGTGCATAAAAAAGAGACTTCTGCTTTTAATAAAGATAAGACTTACTTCAAGCAGATCTGAAAGCATCCTTCCCTGATAGCTGCAAGTATTGCACAGTTCAGAAGAATGATTTGCTGGGAACATCACATTGAACACAATTGGTTCATGACATAAGAAAGTTTGCTTCTGCAACCTCTTCCTTGAGCAGCTACCTTTTTGCTTGTCATTTTACATACTCACTTTCAGGTACACTGAAGAAGACTAGATACAGTCCCATACAGACAGGCCTCAAGATCCAGCTTTTCTGAAAGAAACAGACCTGCTCTTGTGAAATATTTGAAGTCGTTGTCATCAATACTAGCAGTGAAGTATTCTTAGCTGGAAGCCAAACAAGAAGCACACACTGCACCTACACAAAACAGAAGAGCCCAAGACAAGTCAGAACCTCTGACAAACGAAGTGCTATTTTCTCCCATGTGATGCTGAATCCACAATGAGCTCAGGCTGCAGAAAGGGTCCTGCAAGAGGCAATACAATACATCCTGAATACTTCCAAACTTCTGAACTAAGTCATGGCTAAGCTTTGCCTCCCACCAGTTTATTCAGTGCCATGCTCCTAAAGTCCTCACGCACACACCCCACTAGGTAAAAATGATGGATGCCTAGTTGGTTTTGGACTTGCCAACTTTTTTTCCCTTCAAAACCCTTTCTAAGCAAACAGCTGACTATGCACCTAGGCTCAATGTTTTAAATCTGTAAGCCAGCTTTGGCTCCTACTTTTGCAGGAAGGACCACACTGAGAAGAAGGAAAAGGGAAGAGGACCCTCACCCCAGTTTGCTCTCTCGTACCAGAAGAACTTCTAAATGCTCCTGTCCCTTTTTCCGCTATACAACATGCATTTACTTCCATCTGGGAGAAGCCAGATCCTACTCCTACTTAAGAGAATGCTCTCCATAAAACCTTTACCTTTCTTATAACTTATGGTGTAGGCACAGGCAGTCCTAAACTAAGCTTCCTGTAATTCAAGGAAAACATGATTTTCCAGGAAAATATCTATGTTTTGAGCAGCTTGCTCTAAGACACAAGTAAGCCTTCGGGAATGGGAAGGGACTGAAATCTTGTTTATGTTATGAACTGCTCTTGAAAGAGCTTCCCCACTGTTTGATGCACATCCTGGGAGCTTACTTCTCCATCACCTCAAGATCTAGACAATGCTGCCCAAACACCACCATGTCAGACACTCCGAGGTATGTTCAAACACTTACACTTAAATGTCAGAGGAAAGCAGCAGTGACATAATTCAGTCCGTTGGCTGTGGATCCTACACCAAGTGAAGCAGAACTGCCAAGTTGCTCATAGGATACTTTCACAGTCTGTGCCACTGACAACCAGAGCCTGTGAAAGGCTGCCACTCATTTTCCTCTTAAGTATTATGTAAGTTTAAGAAATAAATGTTGTTTTTTTCCATAATGGCATGAAAATAGATGCCAGTAATGATGACTTGACTGAAAGCCAGCTCAGGGTTGATCAGGGTAACACTTGCAAGTTGTTAAGCAATACCACTAACCCAGCCCAGCAACAGCTCATTTTTATAGCAGTCAGCTTTTTTACTTGTCACTTGTACACTTACAGATGTACAGCAAGACATCAGAGGGGGATTTCTGACAGCAGTATTCCAGTCCATTGGCTGTCCCTGCTTACAGTTCTTCTACTGTAAAGTTGTTTTTACAAACCATTTAGAATACAGTAACTATGACTGAAAAAGGCATGGAAAGTTTCATCTCTAAACACACCTCTCTATATAACCAGAATCTTTCCTCTCCAACTAATGATGAGAGTGACAGATCAAGTGACTTCAAACACTGGATTACCATGTCCAATTTAAGTTTCTATTAGTGTATTGATTTTTGTTGTGCCTTTTTTAATACCCGTATGGAAATACTGTAATTATGTTGCTTTTTATGTTTATTTATGATGTTTAATTGAGAATCTTCATTCTCAATTACAGGTATTCAGAGACTAATAAATACACTATTAATAAGACAAAAGTGACAGTACCATCCAGGTGCTTTACAGCAAAAAAGCAGCACTACACTGCATTTCCATCATAATAGCTCATGGCACTTACAGTAAGGAGGTTTTAGTAGTCTGCTGCACTAGAAGCTACAGAAGTAGCTAAACTGCCGTAACAAAGAGAAAACTTACTCTGGATTTTTTTTTTATTTTCAAATATGCATACTGACATGGCAATACCTATGACTATCTAATATAACAGGAAATATTTAGGACATTGGAAAACCCAAAAAAACAGACAAATTAACTTTGAATGTAGTGGACTGGAATGTAAATTTCATTCAAGAACACATACATTTATTTGGAACAGTGTATATCATTTTTCAAGTTGGTGGATATATTAACACAAAACACAACAAGCTACATTCTAAGTTACCAATCCTTCAATTATAGCTGCAAGTGAGAAAAAGTAGGTTTCTTGCCATTATTTATGCAAGCCAGTTTTCAATGAATTAACTGCTCTTGTCTACTAAACAACGTTTTCCAAAACTCAAAATATTTTCAATGAGAATGTTCAATGATTCGCATTTACTGGAACTGTTGTTATTTAAGTCCATATGATCAAGCAGAGTAGAGGTACTTCTCCCTCTTAAACAACTGGTCAAGAACTCAAGGATGAAGTAGACTGAACTCTGCTTTTGGCATATTTTGTTCCTCTGTGGCAGAAGCTTTCATGAGTTTCAGTTATCTAACAAAAAAAACCACAGAATCAATTTCCAATAAAAATGTATTAGTGTCCCTGATTTCACAAAAATTACAATTAAATATTCTTCCGATACTTATATAGAACATGCATAGTGTAGCAAGAGACTCAATATTTATTTTACCAGGTTTTAATGTAGAAATAATGTTATATACGCAATACAACTTGCTTCTCAAACCTAAGAGCAAGAAGCAGTGCTGCTTTCAGAATCTCTGTGCAGAAACCTCATCTCTTTTTAACAAGTAGAGCACATAGAGTTTAGTAAGTTTAATATAAAAAATAAAAAGTCATTTCAAGTAGTCAAATGCAACAGAGTACTTCAAAATAAAAATGGAGTATGGCATAGTATTGCACTGAGAAATAAAGGTGAGTTTATACTTGCAAGTTAAATTTCAGTGGTGGTGGCAGGGACATGTTTATACCTTTTTTTAACCTTAGATTGACTTAAAAGTTGATAATGTTCAAATAAACTCTATAATTCTAATATTTTTTCTAAGTTATCCAATTACATAGCAAAAATGCAATCAATTAAAGAAATTTTACAAAATGTGATAAAATCTTAGAGAATTCCAATGCATACTTCAAAAACAATTTAAGGTCACTTTTCTGCAGCTGACAGTATAAGTAAAATTGGTTGGTTGGGGTTTTTTCTGCCCCCACAATATGCCAGACTGTTGTCTAAGACTAGTTTAGAGATAGATTAAACTCAATCACACAGGGAAAAAAAAAATAACCCAAACAACAATGACAACAAGAAATATCCTCTTCATTTGGAAAAATAAATTAATTTTTAATATCATGTAGCTATTAATACAATTGGAAGGTAGAAGCGAAGCTTTCCAAATACATTTAAGAACTGTGACATGACAAACCCATCACTAAATGGCAGTTCCATTTCGAACTGTTGCCAAGTTATCAACTCAAATGAACTATAACTCCAGAGTGCTTTTAAAAGGATGACAACAATTTATCTCATGAACAAAACTAAGGATTGGTAGTTTAACATGCACCTGTATTTACAAAGAGAGAAACGGCATCAGACACAGTTTTTGTCTATTATCACCATGTTACAAAAGCAGCTGCACTAGTTCTAATTAATCCTGTTCCAATCCTATTAGGGATTCAAATTATCTTCCTTCTTCCATACACTTAACCTGAACTCTTTAAGACTAGAATGCTAACTTAAAAGAAAAACAAGCACCTGTATTTTGTAAATTTCTACTCCCTGTTCTTCCCGTAAATTTCTCACGGGTCTTAACTGCATCCAGCAGTCCACATCAGTTACAGCTTCTACAGGTTACTTTCAAGTTCATTCTCAAGTATTAAACTGCAAGTACTTGCATCTTTTGGATGCACAGAAGCACACAATCTATCCTGTGAATGGCAGCTCTGGAAATCAGCAATTACAAACGTGAAAACTTGTAGCTCCAGTCAAGACTCAGCTTTCATGAACTCACCTTTAGTAAATTACGTTGCTAAAAATATTTGGAGGAAGACAAGAATCTCTGCTCCATCTGTATTTCAGACTTGCTCCTGATGTTTTCATATGGTGGAGGGGAATCTAATATTTTAAAACAACTGTTTCCACCCAAGTTAAGAGTTTAAAAGCAAGCTTACAAGTATGTACTGTTCAAAAATGAAGAAAAAGCCCCCATGGAAACATAGAGAATCATTTACCTTGTAGGCCAAATGACTTCTTATAAAAAAGTTACATACTTACTTCCGTCTTCTCCTCCATGTATTATGAAGAATTTATATTAGTTTCGCTGAAGAAAACATATAAGACTCAGGCTTTGTTACAGCAAAGGTCAAGCACTAGGATAACGGAAACTAATTCAGAAACCACTAAAGCACTACAGAAACAACATTCTTCAGATCCTGGTATTTTGTCTGTTTGAACTGGAAAAATAATTTAGCAAGTACAGAGAAACATACATAAAAATCTATGACCTTTAAAGACACCTTAGACTTGGCACTTACCCCTCAGAGCAGGAAGCAGAGACCTCTCTTTCTTATCATCGCATTTATTACATTCACTAAAGTACAGAAGTAAGAAGACATCCACAAGCACCCACATGAGAGAAGTGGCTAGAACCACCTTGCAGTAAACAAATCTCCTCATTGCTTTACTTGGTTTCTAGGTCAAACACTGAGGAAAGACAGCAGTTGCTGAGAGGTATCAAACTCCCACAGTTAAAATCCAACATGGAAGCAAGGACCAGCATCCCACTGCAAGCAAATAAAAAAGCATCTGAATTAGCTAACATGTACAGACAGTTTGAACTGGAAAAATGTATAGGAAAGTACAGGGTGGAGATATTTAAAGTATCTGTTTCTTCCCAAATGCACAGGCACTTTCTGTTTTCTACCATGCTTTTATGAATAGCAACCATTTTGTGTTGCTTAAGTCCTGGACAGTCTTGCCTTCATTTAGAAACGCGTGCAACACAGATACACCTTTCATGCAACACAATAAATTTTACTAAAGATTACACATGTTAGCATTACAGTGCTAAAAGATCGTTCTAGCCAATATCCATAGGTTTACTGAACATTAGACATACATTAACTCCAAGAAGAAAACTTAAATTTTCATTTTCTTCAAATAATGTATTTATGCTATTCTAAATATAGCCTCTGAACACTAAAAGCAGATTAATTTTTATCTTACAGAAAAATTTTGAACACTACCTCACTGCCACCAAAGATGCCCTGCAGAAGAACACTGCAATCACTCACCCACATATTTAGGCTCTCACCTGTAACAGTAAGTTGCGTCAACAAAAGCTAAGCATGAGGGTCTCCATATCTGCCCCTAGTGCGGATCTGAAAGCTAGATGACTGTTTCTAAAAACTTAAGCTTACCGTTATAAGCTGCATTCCATGTGAAGACTGGGAGTTCTGCTTTCGCCATGTATTGTGTAAGCACTGAACTGCTGTGTAACTTTCCAAGTACCTATAAAAGAAAACAAACAGAAGAAAGTCTTCATCATCTTACTACCTTTCCTAGAACATAAAGAAGTTTCATACAATCATCAAATCCTAGAATGGTTTGGGTTGGAAGAAATGTTAAAGATTCACCCAGTTCCAACCCCCTGCCATGGGCAGAGACACCTTCCACTAGATGAGGTTGCTCAAAGCCCCATCCAACCTGGCCTTGAACACTGCCAGGGATGAGGCAGCCACAGCTTCTCTGGGCAACCTGTGCCTGCACCTCAGCACCCTCACAGGGAAGAACTTTTTCTTAGTATCTAATCTAAAGCTCCCCTCTTTCAGTTTAAAGCACTGGAAGAGATGGAATGTTTTAAAATAGTATTTCATATTATTCCTGAAGTGCTATTTTACTATGTAATCATTAATAAAGTTTTCCATCTGTCTTAAATATTAACACAGACAATAGCTCCTTTTCTAGCTGTAGTGATACACAGCCAGTTGATTTAAAATTTCAAGGGCTCAGGAATACGTGCTTCAGTTTAGCACAATTCATTTTCATGCTAGTCAACAGGAACAGTTTAATTATAGGAAGAAAATGACAAAGAAAAAGCAATTCAACAGAGATCTTTATTAGAAAAAAAGGGGGGGGGGGGGAAGAGCTGAAGTGGTAATCCTCCCCATGAAGCCCCTGTCACCATGGTGGCTGTAACCACCTTTTGTAGTGTTGAATAGAATAGCTATTTATTCAGCACCAGCTGAGATACAAAGGCACTTCCTCTCCAAGCTCTTAATAATGGAGAATTTTTATTTCATCAATTCTTATTTTAATATCAGCAACTAAACCTCAGAAGCATAGAAGTCATTGATGGGTGATTGGAAAAAAAAATCTTCCATTCCCAAAGCTGTGCAGTTTTTAAACAAACAGCCTGTACAGAAACCACAGCAGCCTGCTATGACAAACTAGCTAGCTTTCAAGTGACTGTTCAAATAAAAGTGCTGCAACAGGCTGTTACGGTTAGCAGCAGTGATGGCAAGCTTCTTTTTTACAACAGTTAACATTTAGATTCAATATTCCTCCCCTTTCTCAAAAAAAAGGGGGAAAACACACTTCAAGGTTTTAAAGTCCACCTAATTCAAGGTACTTCCATGTACACACAGCACCTCGCTACAGGTGACACGCAGTGCAGCCTCTGGCCTCAAGCTCTAACCATCCATGCAGTCCTGGGTTGCTTTGCTACAAAAGTGAAGATCACCAATGACAAAGAACCAAGCCTTCTATTCTTCATGTCCTACAATACATTTGGGGTTTTTTTCCAAGGAAGAAATTAAATAAAGTATTTCATTACCCAGAGAAAAACTGCCAGCAGATATTGCAATTTAGCAGCTAGCTGCTGTGCAAACATATCCAAGAATGTCTGTAAGAAATCTGGCCTGTGGATAAGTATGAGGGATGACTTCTCTTTTTTTTTTTTTTTTTTTTTTTTTTGGATGTGTCTTTTTCTTTCTCTTTCTTT
>NDXB01010514.1:32918-43108 GCA_002631895.1 Agapornis roseicollis
TTTTTTTTTTTTTTTTTTTTTTGGAATGCGAGTTTCAAATTCACCCTATCTATATTATCTAAATTTAATTCACAAAAGCTATCTATATGGGGTGGGAGGAAGCTTCCAAAGACACACAGGAGGCTCAATCCCAACACTGAGTCTGACAGGTGTCTTGTTGAAGAGGCGGATCTCTCTTTCAAGGTCCCTGCTGGAAGCTTCATTCATACAGGATGAGAATGAAGATCAAATGATTGAGGAGGGACTACTTGCTTTCTACATAGCCTTCTGGTGAAGGACACCCTTCCTGATGCTTCTCTATGCGTACCCAAAGGTGTGCACCACCCGTAACCATTCCGGCACCACTCAGTTTATAATTCCATTAAGATTAGTTTAAACAAATAAAAAAAGCAAAAGTCCATGCATATTCACTTCCAAATGGATATACAGATACCACCAAGATAGGCTAATGGAACTTTTTTCTTCAATCAAATGCTTGAGTTGAATTTGAAAAAATAGTTTCAGACAAAATGGTTTGGGGAGTTTTTTGTTTGGAGGTTTGCTTTTTTTCCCTGTTTGGGGGGAGGGGGGAGGAGGAGGTTAGGCGTTTTGTTGTTTGGTTTGTTTTTTTGTCTCTGGGTTTTGGTTGGGTTTTTTTTTTTTTTTAAAAAGAAAGTTTATCATCTGGATTTTTTTTAACCTAGCTCTGTTTCAAGACTGATGTACCTCCCCTCTCCCTTGTCTCCCCCTCTTCAAACCTCACATTTGCTCAAAAAAAAAATAAATCACAATTATATTTACTAAGCAGAGTAACATTCTTCAGAAAGTACTTGAAATTAAAACAATTAAAAGCTAGGGCCAGGCAAACAGGAGCAAGGTTTTCACTCACATTTGAGGTAACACAAAATACATGAGAAAAAAATTTCAGTCATGGTCCAGACCACCTCAAACCAATCTTGGAATATTTCTGCCAAAAACTCCAAGTTTCTGCCA
The DNA here is from genome assembly GCA_002631895.1 of Agapornis roseicollis. Taxonomy (NCBI): domain Eukaryota; kingdom Metazoa; phylum Chordata; class Aves; order Psittaciformes; family Psittacidae; genus Agapornis; species Agapornis roseicollis. The sequence continues at coordinate 33,891 of NDXB01010514.1, forward strand.
ACACATTTGTGGATTATGAATGCTTTTTGGTGTCCATAAACACTTTATATTACAATTCCTTGAGCCATAAATGGTATGCCTTAAACCAAGAACTACATACAACGGCCGCTAATCTAAGAAAGTAAAACTAAACCAGCAGTGCACCTCTGTCTGTTTTTCTAAGATTTCTTAGCAGCAAATAAGAAGCTTAAGCAAGGACTTGTGCCTATAATGAGAACCATTCATTTCTTCATCTTCCTTCCAAGCACAAACACAAACAACCTCCTCTCTCTATGCCTGGTGCATGAGCCACTCATATGTGTATGATCTGAACTTGTACTACTCAATTCCTACCACACAAGGAAGACCTCAGAACTACATAAGAGGACCACAAAGTTCAAGCACTCAAACTCAAAACCTCCCTACCCACAAGGAGCCAGAACTGGACAGTATAAGGCAATGCCTAAAGCACATCAGCACTATGGCCTCATCACCTCATCTTCCCATGAGACGTCAGCACTCAGCCACTCTCACCACCAGCACATCCCGGCTCCAGTCTCCAGGCTGGTCTCCTCTGTCACCCAGCTGCTTCCTTCCTGCTCTGTCCACCGCTCTGCCACCTCACTGCTGTCGCCATGGAAAGAACAGCAGTTTTCTCCTGTGAGGGGTCTTCTCCTCCTCTCACTTTCCAAGACCCATTACCAATCCTTAATGTTTCCTTGTTCAGTTATTTAAAGGCCCGGTCAGGGTCCTCAGTGATCTCCACCCATTTTCCGCCTCCTAAGCCTACCCACAGCCCCCTTTTCCAAGCAGTTGATTCTCTCTTTGCTTCCAAATACGCATTTTTCTTCAAACGCCAGGCTCTTTCACTCAGCTCAGACTTTTCTTTTCCTGCCTGCACTCAAACAGGCTCCTTCCACAGCTCTATCCAGGCTCACCACCACCCAGAACAATACCCTCAAAGGGGATCAAGCAGACATTGTTGACAAATGGGATGTCAAGGGCCACGACAATCTGGCCACCAACAGCCACGAGGGGAAGGAACCTCAACACAAGCACCATCTCTGGCCATGTCAGCTAATTTAAATCCCTCCTCCAGATCTCAGATGAGACAAAGATTCTCAAAGAGCAGGGCTTTATTTTACTAATATACAGAGTAATGAGGTTTTCAGGAAGAGGAGGGAAGTAAATGCTGGAGGTCTGAGCTACCACTTCTAAGAATAAAACTAATTTAAAACCAGCATCTAGCAACAACAAAACAAGGGAAATTCCTACACCAGAAACCTGCAATTTGGCAGTGTTATAAGCAGTAAATAGAGATTTAGAATAGAAAACTGGATGCAAATTTAGAAATCATCTGCATTGCCAGCGTTTCCTAAAACTGCCACAATAAAATGCTGTGGTATGAGAACGTTGCAGAGGTTACAAACCCAAGCTCTGAAAAACTGGCAGAATTAAAGATAGTTGCAAAACCTTGATTTGCCTTTCTCACATATAAAACAAAAATCCACCTCTCCACAGAGCTCACTTTCACTGAGTGCACACAGCAGATCAGATGTGGGAAAACAAAGCAATCGTTCGGTATTTCTTCTTGTAGCTCACCACACAGCCCCATACCCTATTTATTTCATACAAGCCAAGCCATGCACAGAATGAACAATATTTCATTTTCTCAGGGCTCAAAGCCACGACATTCATCACTGCTCTTTCCAGTCACCTCAAAAGCTTTTAATTTACTCTCATAATATCTCTGTAATATTAAAAGAAGTAGTATTATCCCCTTTGTGGAAACAGTAAGAGCACAGACTGAGGCCAAGGCTTTGAAAAGCACTCACTGGTTTTACTCCCCTGGTGATGTTCCTGCAGTCACACCCTTCAAAGTTCGACACATTGCCCCACATTAGCACATTGATTCAACAAAAGCCCCAGTTCTTGAGCCAGTTTTTTGCTACCAGTGTGAAAAAGGGACCAGGCCCTACATCTCACTTGCTTGGATCCGTCAAAGGCATCCGTTCCTTCCAAAACCACACCCGAAGGATCAGCATCCACCCTGCAGGAGTCCGCTCCTGCCATCTCTAGGTCTGCTCTTCACACACGAGAAAAAGAGAAAGGTGAAAACTGCCTAAGGGACAGTGTGGTCTGCTAAGTGTAACCATAACCTTCATGTTGAGTTCCTCCAAGAAAATCAGAAGACTTGCTCAATTTTATCACTTGGTGCTTTTACTGATGGAAATACAGAAGCACAGTTAAGAGTCCCAGAGTCCATCTTCCTAGAACTGTGATTACATCTTCTGATATTGTAATTAATATTTTTATATTAATTATAAATTAATATCGAGACTACTCTGACCTTAATCTGATCTCCGAAACCTGTAAGACTGCAACCTGTGTTAGCCATCAGTACTTCCAGGAACACCAAAAGTGACTAATGGTGGTTAGATGCTTGGGTAAGAACGGATGCAAACTGCATGTTATTACTGTTTCAAAACAAAACAGTTAATTTCATATGGAATGAAATCTAAAGTAGAGCTGAACACCATTTTTCAAGACAATATTGATCTTAATGTTAGCTGTAAGAGCTTAATGAAGGCCTGATAAAAATGCAGCTTAATCTACAATGTATTATAGGAATGCAGACAGAACATGAGGAAGAATGCTACACCTCTTTCCTTTGCCAGATGTGGCCACATCTGCATGCATGTACAGCAGGCTGCAGCACAGCATCAGGCAGCAGTTGCCTAGCAACTGGGGGGCTGTCCCCCTGGGTATCAGCTTCTGCCAATAGCCCCCTGAGCTGCCTGGCCACCCCCCAGCTTCCCACCAGCCACCAGTGCAGCCCTTGTACCTCAGGACATCAGCCTTGCTCTCCAGCCCACCAGGAGGTTTACGGCTTGCTCTTGGGGATGGAAAGAATTCAGTTTTTCTGCTCCAAGTGGCTCATGGCTTCACCGGCCTCCCCCAGAGCTGAAGCTGCGAGTGCCCACAGCTATGCGGGGCCAGCTGGCAGCAGCAGGAATGCACTAGGCGTGCCTATGGGGACAACAAATCACCTGGGAATCCCACCAGCACCCTGAAGCCCAACTTGCAGATGAAGGAACAGGAGGCCTGCTTCTGCCTCCTGGTGGGGCCACATTTAAACTCAAGTTTTGCTATATGCTAGAACTTTAACCAACAGGACGATGATAGCAGAGGAACAGAGACACACAGCAAAACGTGCCCCAGTGATACCTGCACTGCCACTACAGTGTCTCACTTCCTCAGAGGATGAGGGATAGAGCCATGTTCCCAAATAACATCATGGTTCGTACTGCAGTTAAATAGCACACGTCATGGGTGCAGTTCTTCACAGCTGAAAAGCAGAATCAGAAGTGCCTATTCCTGACAATCTGTTATTTCTACTGGTGTTTTATAGTACGTTTGATTAAATATTACCATACACAGCTACACATTTCCACAGAGACTATTTCCACAACACATCTGCACAGCACCAAACTACGTATCTTCTAAACCAAAGGGAAAAAATATCCTACTGAAGGGGGGATGCAGAAATCACCCTTGGCTGACCTTTTGGGATACATATCCACTACCATATGTACACAGCCTTCAGATGACAGGTGCATTAGGAAGATACATAAGTGGATGGAGTTATGTTACTGTTACGACTCCAGTGGTAATTTCCTGCCTTTTCATTATTTAACTGAGGCATGCTGCATTTTCTAGTGAATCTCTTATTTGTCATGTAGACCATTCTCTTAACTGTGTGCATGTTTTTAACACCTCAGCCAGCACTGAAATTTATCCCGTTTAACATCTCTGTATATTAGCAAGCATCTCAATTCACAGCCTTTCAAGTGTTCCTCTCACATACTTGAACGAATTTAGGCTAAAGGCAAAGAAATAGAAACCTTAGGATGGCCATAGACACTGTTATGGTATAGACCACAAGAGTACATGAGAACACGAGACCATTTTATGAACCAGTTAATTCAGACACTAAATACTTCTGTTGATAAATCCTTGTTATTATGCAACATTTGACACTGAAGTGAAGTACATATTGATGAACACTGAGCTTGTGAGAGTAGCAGAATACTTATATTTTAAAAAATTAATGCAAATCAGTAGTAAAAGGATCCACAGAGCCCTCGAGTAAAGTAGCATTTCAACCTGTCAGAACTGATCTATAGTACACATCTGCTCCATCAGAGCCATTTGGATCAGACTTCTGCAAAAGATAGGTAGGTCAGCTGAGGAGTAATCAGAAAGAAGTTTGCTGGAAGAAATTCCTGAGCAGAACTAAGAGCAATCACAAATGTCTTTTTCAAAATGAAGGAAGGCAGACCAGAGTTCAGCTCATCCAAAACCTAAGATTTCCAGCCTTCCTCTCTAATAAATCAAAGGATGAATGTGACTGTTTCTCGTGGCTTTCCTGTGATTAACTGCAGGTGCTGGAGTTGAAAAAAAAAAAAACAAAACCACAAAAAAAAACAAATAAAAAAAAAAAAAAAAAAAGGATGAATGTGACTGTTTCTCGTGACTTTCCTGTGATTAACTGCAGGGGCTGGAGTTGAAAAAAAAAAACAAAACCACAAAAAAACACCACTGAAACAAACAAACAAAAAACCTAAACAAACAAAAAAAAAAAAAACCCACCCCACAAATAGACGATTACAATATTTAAGCACAAATCCCAGAAAGATTTGGCATTTTTTGTCAATCTTTTGTCGATCTCTGCTGCAGACTCAGGTCCAATGCAGGCAGTACTGCACTGACTGGCAATTAGCCAGTGTGAACTGGCAAGACTATTGAAACACGACAGTATCCATGTGTACTAGCACCATGGTACCATGGAATATGATTGAACAAGGTTAAGTCCACTGCTCAAGCTTTGGGTAAGATGTGCTACATTGCACTGTAGATTAAATTTGTCAGAGTCACTCTGAGAACAATTATCATTTAAAAAAGGAAGAGGCAAGCTTGTTTTAAGAACCATTAAGGTCTGCAAGATTACCTAAGGCATACCTTCACTTTAAAATAAATATATTTAAAATACATGTTGCCTACAAAAAACTTAGTTAGATTGATCTAACCACACCTCAATACATACTATACTCTCCACAAACCATGAATCATCATTTAATACCATGAGCAGCTTACTAATTCATGTACAGCTATCTGAAGACCTTATAATGGTAGAACTGTCAATCTCCTAGCTCAGTACAGGAAGCTCTTTCACATTTAGTAAGAAAGGAAAAAAAAAGGGATGGGGGGTGTTGGGGAGGTAAATCAGGTCTGTAGTTAGAGCTATGCAGTGTTTTGTGTTTTAAGAATTAGTTTCTACCCCTTTCTCCTTTCCTTAAATAGGCTGCTTGACATTTAATAATAGACCTATTCTTCACTTTAAAATGCATTTCCGTGACTCAGAAATTAAAGTGTAAAAGACTTATTAATTCATCTAACCAAACTTCTTTCTAATAAAAGCCTACCCTTTACTTTGCATTGCTTTGTTCAGACTAGAGTCAGGCAATTACAAGCACCAGTTTCTCCCGAAGTGATACCTCAAAGTACTACAGCCCCAAAATCCAGACGAGAAATAATTTTTGTGTTCAGAGCGGCCTCACTGAAAGCCAGTTTAGCTTGCAAGCTATGTCAAATTTTGAAGAGTTTAATCTGGATTTCCAGTTTGCTCTGTCCTCTAAAGTCCATGCCTTCAGATGCCAACCTTGTACTAAACCAGGCTGTTTCTGCCAGTGTGTCAGCACAAAGCACCAAAAACATAAAGTCAACTAAAAGAAAACCAAACAAAACCCCATACACACAAAAAAACACCTGAACCCTTAAAAGAACATGGTTATAAGCTCAACACCCAAATACCAGAACACAATCCCAGGTGTTATATTGCAAACAAAAGAAATGCAAAGTCCTCTTCTCATTCCTTTTTCCACATTCTTCCCCCAAAGTAGCAGACATAAACAAATCAGAGGACTTTGGTCACCAACCTCACAGTTTCTTCTCACCCTGACAGTCAGCCCTGGCCTCTCCCCTCTCTCATCTCCAATGATCGCCTCACCAGGCGACAGGCAGGTATTCCTCTGCAGGGTGCCGCAGGATCTCATCACAGCTAATTAGCAGACTAACCTGACTATATTTACTCTGTTTTCAGATGGTGGAAGCTCTCCCACATAACACTGAAATTAACAAGTAGCAAGAACAAAATGCTGAAACAAGCCAGGCAGTGACACAGGGACCAGGAGAAAAACTACAGGGCAAACATCCAAGGAAGAACACAGCCCAGGCAGCTGTAGCCACATACCAGTGATTTCCTTATGAACCATTATCAAACATGTGGCTTGCAGCACTCATCAGCACAGGTGCAACACATCCCAGAGACTGCCCAGTCACCCTGCCTGTGCCAACACCAAAAAATAACTGAACACTCAGACTGTACATGTGATGAGTGGGATTGGTGCAAAGGTATTTGTGTGTGAAGATAATACTACAAACCCAAAACTTTAAACAGCTGAAATTAGAGAACCACTAAAGGAAGAACCACTGCCTCTATAAGACAGTCTCCTACACAAATCTTGTTTGTGACTACTTACTAGCAGTCAAAAAAGGGCAGTGATCTCCTGAACGTACACCTGCTCACCACCATGCTGTCCTAATACAGCACTCATCAGTAGCTACTAACTCAAACCTAAAGATCAGGAAAATAGTGACTGTAAGGCATTCCTGCTCATTTGAGTTGCTGCATCAACTGAAAACATGTATTTCACCTACTTTGTGATGAGAAGAACCTGTTGATAACTTTTTTCTACATACCAGGCCAAAGGCACTTATTTGTAATGCTGGGAAATCAAAACTCCCTCACTTTTTCCAATCTAACAGAACAACAGTCTTGAACAAGGTAGTTTGTGAATACTAAAAAGGCGATTTTTGACAATCAGTAAGTCATGTCATACTTAATCTAACTTAAAACTGATTATAAAAGTAGTAGAATATACACTGTTTAATCATTTTTCTTCCCCACTCATATTGTTGTTTTAGAGGAAAGCAGGCTCATTAGAAAGTTCACAGCTCTCGCTATATTAAAGAAAACACAAACCATACTCTCCTATGTTCATAAAAGTGATGTACAGCCAAATGGTACTCAATTCTTCTCCCACATTTTCAAAAGCAGTAGACTCTTGAATTCACCTGCTCATGTGAATTAGAATTCTGCTAGAATTCTGTCTTACATAGGAAAAATAGATATTACAAGGTTTCCTAGTTTATTTCCAAGTGATTCTGCTTTTCTTCTTCAGCCTTAATTTTTCTGTCATCCAACAGTAGGTTTCAGTGGTTCTCTACTGTATTTTGCCTCAACCCAAAACAACTGCACTTAACATTAGAAGGAAAGTAACTCAACCTGATTCTGCACATGTCCAAATATAAACTGGCCATAAGCTTCTGCTATAGCTGATAAAAGACATTTTTACAACTTGCTCTTTGCAAGGAATAGCGTTCTTGAGGGTAGAGATGGTGGGAAAGGATATGTCACCTCCCTTCTTCATGATGGTTCAGGAAGAATCAGTTTGTTCTAGGGTAGGTGGGAGGCAGGTGTTAACAGACATAAACCCCAGAATCACATAGGCTTATGTACTCCCCCCCAGTCCTCATTTGTGCCTGAAAGGCACTATTTCCACTTGCATCTTCCTAAAGCTGATCCGCAGTCAAACAGGAGACTCTGAGTCTATCTTTCCACCCTATTCTACCAGCATCAGCATCTCCCGAGAGCACACCTTCAGGAACTTGCAAACACTAATCATTCCAGCATGAGCACAAGGGGAGAAATATACAGCACACGCTTTGTTTCTTAGAATACTGATTTGGTGGAGAAATCACTGCTAAACCTCAAAAAACTAACCCCAGGGAAATCCAAATTTATGCTATATTACACACTCTCAGTTTAATGCCTTCCAAAACCACTTTTTATATTAAAAAAAAAAAAAAATCCAAAAACATTTTTAATAACAGGCCTAGTTAAAACAAAAAACAAAAAACAAACAGAAGATAAAGTATCATTTTTCAAGTCACAGCAATTTTTTTAACTGTCATTAGCCTTATCACTTTTGCATGGTTTTACCGATGAATGCAGAACACCAAGATCACCAGTAATCAAACAATGCTATCAACCAAGGGCACAACAGAGGAAAATTAAGAGAATACCTGAAAAACAATACAAACCTGAAGCCCTTGTTTCTTTCCTCAAAGTCAGTAGCCATCAACCAGTTAAAATAATCTTTACCTCTTGCTTCCCTCTACGTAATTCTAAGCATGTCTTAATCTCTCATTAATCTTTTCTATTTCCAGTCACCAAGGAGCAGCCAAACAAATATTCAGCCCACTCCCATTTTGCAACAAAAAAGAAATAATGGCAGCTCCAGCAGCTGGGTCTTGCCTTTCTTTACTATTTCGTGCTGATAAAGTTTATTTTACAGGTTTTGAGAATAAATGTTATTTTCTGCAAGCTTGGAAGTTTTTACCCAATTCTTTGTGAAAACAGTTGGCATCCTAACTTCACACCCCTAGCTTCAAATCAGCTGTGTCAATGTCATTTATACCGGCGTTTGACCCTTTACATTCAAGCTAAACAAACAGAAGCTGCTAGGAAAAAGCTAACAGCGGTCTGTGCTGCTGGCTTGGAGCACCCGGCGCTGCTGCGAGCGGAGACGCTGCGTTGGGAAAAACAGGAGCGAGTCAGGCTAACGACGTCCAGAGAGCTTTGCGACCTACGGCTGACATGCACAGCCCAAAGCACTGTTCCATCACTACCTTCAATACACTCTACTTACCTTAAACATACACTACCTATTGTTTTCCAGTGACATTTACATCTTCAAAAAGCATAATGTCATTTCGTTAGCGTTAGGGAGAAAACTGCGTGCCAGGACTCAGATTTAATCGCAGGCTGTCATACATCGCTGCTCAGAGCCGGTGCCTCGGGTCAGACTTACCCCTGCTTAAAAAGCGGTTCACCACCTTAACCCGTACCTGGAATCTGCAGGAAAGGCAGCGGGAATGGGGCAAGGACCGCTTTCTCCGCGAAGCGCCTCGCCCAGTGAACGGCTCCCCCTGTACTAGTGCTGCCCCCCGGCCCCGGCTGCACCCACCGACTCCAGTGAGAGCGATTCGCCTGAGGACACGGATCCACCGCCACGCACTGAAAGTTGACAACGGAACCAGGGCTCGGGGGGGGG
>NDXB01010514.1:53144-71920 GCA_002631895.1 Agapornis roseicollis
TTTCAAAAAAAAAAAAAAAAAAGGGAAAAAAATATTTACAGTACCTCTGATTTTCTTATTTCATATCTCTGAAAAAGGCTTATCACTTGAGAAATGTATTTATTTGAAAGAAAATTATCCCAAGTCCTCTTTGAATTTCATTGTGGTGTTTTCTTTTGCTGCCCAGCTCCTGAAGATTTTGTTTCAGCTCAGATGCTGAAGTAGATAATTCATTAAAATACACCACCTTAGTTGTACCAAACATCTAAGTTTCTCTCTTTGTCTTCTTTCGTTTTTCAGGTGTAGTCTTTCTTATGTCTGCACAGTTTGACAACAGCATCTTTATTCTATTTCTGCTACCCTTTTTTTATTCTATGGCTGCATGATTTCCACACAAACGCTTAAACTTACCTGCTAAGTGACAGGTGGCTTAGTGACCATAGTGACCTGAGTAAGCTTTTAACACACTGATGGTGGTAGGATTTTTAACTGCTACACTCAGGAAGTTTGTAACTCTATTTCTTCTTTCTTGTTGCAGGTTTTAGACATATCACAAGAACCAGGTCAAGAAATGAACAAGGCTGAATTTGGGAGGCTGTGGCATTAACTCTCCACTTCCCTAGGACTTCAAGGAAGTTTGCTGAAATTTCAGCTGTCAGGAGTTACGGAATTAAGATAATAGATTTTCTCTTGGCTTAGAAGTACAGAATAAGGTTCTATCATTATATTCCCATTCTCACACAGGAATGACACTGAGTGTCATATCGTTAAATTCACATATTCTATAAAAGTTGTTTGATGCTTCATATTGCTCTAGAATAGCATGTGTAGGCTATTGATCTTTTATCAATGAAACTGTCATCAGGAGTTCATTGTAGCTGGTGGCTCCAAACCACCTTGAGCTAGCATAGCACTGCAAAGTGTATGTATTACAACACAGCTTCAATTCTTATTTTCAGTCACCCACATAAGATGATGGCAAACCTTCTCACCTGTGTATAAAGAAAGGAGATCACAAACAAAGCAGACTGATGTCATCCTTATTTTTCAAGGAAGAGTAGGCAATGTATTATTCAGTAAAGTAATTCTATACACTGAGTCCAGCAGAATCTGCTTTTCTGAAGAACTGCTGTAGATCTCTTCAGCGCAGTATCCTGAGCAAAATCTATCGAAGCTGGTGGGTTTTGACTGTTCAGTGGAAGTCATTCATAAAATAAAAGCCTACTAATTAAAGGCAAACCAGTAGATATCTGGTAAAAATACGTTTCAGTTACTTTAAGGTGAAGACATAAGTAGATTCCACTGAGTTAATAACACCAGCGTATGATTTTGAAGGAAAAGAATAAAAAAGTGCTTCACCATAGAATCATACAACCCCTGAATGGTTTGGCTTGGAAGGGACTTCAAATATCACCTAGTTCCAACCCACTGCCACAGGCAGGGACACCTTCCACTAGACCAGGTTGCTCAAAGCCCCATCCAACCCAGCCTTGAAAACTGGCAGGGATAAGGCAGCCACAGCTTCTCTGGGCAACCTGTGCCAGGGCCTCACCACCCTTAAAGGGAGGAACTTCTTCCTAACTTTTAATCTAAACCTCCCCTATGTCAGTTTAAAGCCATTCCCCCTTGTCCTATCCCTACAAGCCCTTGTAAAAAGCCTCTCTCCAGCTTTTTTGTTGGCCCCTTTAGGCACTGGAAACTGCTCTAAGGTCTTCCTGGAGCCTTCTTTTCTCCAGGCTGGACAAGCCCAGCTCTCTCAGCCTGTCTCCATAGAGGTGCCCCAGCCCTCAGTGTATCTTTGTGGCCTCCTTTAGACTTGCTCCAATAGGTCCATGCCCTTATGTTGGGGGCCCTAGAGCTGAGCACATTACTGTAGGGGGTTATGCTATGTTATCCAAAGAAACCATTTTAATCTGATGACTCTGGTCCTTTACCAGACAGGAGAAAGGAGATATAGGAGAATTAAAAATGTGTCTTGAAAAGCTAAAGCAGTAATTGTGACTGGTGCATTCTCTTTTTCACATTTTATAGATGCTTTCAATTAAAAAATAAATATCATTAAATTATGCAAACATTAGCTGCAGTTTATGTCTATCAAATCAGTCAATTTCCCCCTCATTTACTGCTTTAACCACGGCTGTACTGTTAAATGTGTTCTGGACAGAGCTGAAGGAAACCAGTCATTAACACAATACCTGTGGGTTCATAATGGTGTAGCTTATCCTGCCTAATAACTTTGTAAGGCCTCTATTATACAAGAATGATTCAGTCTGCACTAGCTCTATCCTTATTTCAGTATTCAAAGAAAGAAAATAATAAATCAGCACACCACTTCCAACGCAAGTAACAATGTTGATAGACAGCCCATGTGAAGTCTGTTCTTCTTTTAAAATTACTAAATGCACTTGTTTTATGGTTGTGTTAGAGTGCTTCTCCATTGTGCATCTCTCTGCACAAATTCTTACAGAATTGTTATCATTTCAGCTTGTGGTACAGAGCTATTTAAAGCTATTGGTGCCAACTCAGGAATTTGTGTCACACTTTACAAGTACACCACCTTGCAGAAGCCTACGTTGTCCTGAAATCAATAGTTTAGGCTTCTAAATCTTGTTTAGTTAAGTAACCCCAGTCCTACCAGTTGGCCATATGAACGTGTTCATAAATATTCTGGGAAAATCACACAGGAGAAAATAAGAATTTTTCTTGCCAAGATGAAGCACAACAAGACAGGCAATGTTGATCAACAAACAAGATGTTGAACATGCAGCTGCTGTTTGCTGTGCTACAGACAAAACACACTCTCGCCATCAGCAAAGCCTGGACAGCTGCATCACCAGAAGTTTAGCAGATGCAGAATAGCTAAGTGGTTAAAAACCCAAGTGTTTCAAAAAGCCTATTGTAGCACATTGTGCAGAGAACTCTTCTGTAGCTGTAAGTACAGGTTCACAGAAGCTAATAATAGCATAATGAAGTTAATGACCTCTGGCTTGTTCCACAGCCACAAAGAAGGGTACTTAGTCCTCAGCAAGTGAGTCAGGACAGCAGGGGCTCCTGCTCCAGAGCCCTCTCTGGAGGAGCCTCTCAGATGACTTACAGGGATCTCTGACAGCTGTTCTGTGAGGGTAAGGCTAACTTTAATCTTTAGAATATCCATGAGGGGGAAATACCATGAGGATCAAACAGGATAGGCATGAAAGTTCTAATGCCATATTACTGTAGATGCAAAGTGAGAATAAATGAATAAATGCAAGGACCTCTTGCTGAAATAGCTCTGCTAGTTCCTTTTGATCTGGCAGTTAAACCTTCAGTAAGTACCCTGAATTATCCACAATAAATTCTTTCATTTCTATCACTCTTTTCTATAATATGCTTCAGAGTTTTAATTTAAATTTTATTTTCATTCTGTTTTCTCATATGCACACCTATTGAAAAGTAAAACATCTTTTCACTTTTCTTGAATCCGACTGAAGTCCTTAAGTCCTTTTCATCTCCTGAACTACTCACTTGTTCAAAACAAAGACTCAAAAGACTGTTCTCAGTCATGTGAACAGATATGAACACCTGTATGAAGCAGCTGGCAGGCAGCATATTGTATGTATATTGGAATATGTAAGCTGGAATTTCATTGATTGAGTTCCATTTATAAATAATTATTTGTTCACCAAAATATCTGGAGCAATCTTCCCTTGAGATCATCACCCTCACAAAAGATTTCACTTAGTCATTTGTGAAAATTAATGTTAAAGGTAAATATTACAAATATCTTACCTTCAACAGTTTTTAAGAAGGTCTCCTCTTAGTTTTAGATTTCCACCCATAAATAAGATCTTTGTCATAATTGAAGACAGTGTGCCAGTCACCAACAGTATTTTAGGAAGACTTATTACAGACTTCATATACCAGTTCTAGCTATTTAATATATAACTCTTTGCAATGCTATACCAAGCTTGTAATGGATTTTCACATCCTAATGTGTATTTAATCAGGAGACAAAAAAGCAACTGATTTATTTGTTAAAGAAGCTATGATGTCATTACTGAGTCTAATGTAATGTTTTAGTAGTACAGCAATTATCTTTCTGGTTTTGTTTCTGAATTTTTTCTGAGTGCTTACTGTTTATACAATAGACCTCAGGTACTGTTAAAAACAAACAAACAAACAAAACAAAAACCAAAAACAACCCACACACACCACAAAAACCAAACCTCAAACCATCCAATTTACTTAAAGGACACTTCAGAAATACACAAAGAAGGAGTATGAAATATTTTTTCTTTATCCTTAGAGAATGGCTTGCAGAGCTTAGAGATTATCATGCCATAGCACAAGAGATGTGGCAACTGATAGTTTTTAGTTTCAAAGCTGTGTAAGTAATGAACTTCAGTAGTTGAAACAGGATGTAACAGATGAGTAAGAGAATACAAAGATCAGTCAAAGGTACAAAACTTTATCTCAGGAGCAGGCAAGTTGCAAGCAAGGTAAGGGATAGGCTTAGCTGCAAGGTATAAAAAAGGGTATAAAAATAATAAAGGGTATAAAAAATAATTTTGTAGAATAAAGTATCTCAAAAAGCTTAAGTATTTATCTGTACAGGTTTTTATTATAGCAGAAACCTGAGAGATTTCTTTAAATTTAACAGAGATAGACTATTGCAATCAGAGAAATGGCAAAAGTGAAAAGAGCAGAGATCAGATCAAACCAGTGAAATTGAAGTGCTATGTAACTTCATGGCCAAGTTATATTTTTCTAAGAGATCTGCAAGAACCCATGGAAGTTACAAATAAAAGTCTGGTAATATAGCCTGAAAAATAAATTTAATGTTGTAAAACAGCTAAGCTTTATACTTGAAAGTCACCGACTAAATCATCTTGTTTATATCAAATACTTCTCTTTAAAACTTTTACAGAACATCTATAGTCTTTAGGTGTTTAAGTAAGCAAAGCAATTTAGAATCATAGAATATCTCAAGATGGAAGGGGCAATCAGGAGAATGGCAGCCCAAATGCAGTTGATAAATACCTCATGTTTGAAAAGTATACCCTGAACACTGGTGAAACCCAAAGTAGTATTGTCAGAAGAAAGACCTGGATACTGTTGTGCACAGGTCTTTGAAATAGTCCATACTAATACTCAGCATTGCTGTGACGCACAATATTAAATCTTTAAAAATGCAACAGATGTAGCAGAATGATCAGGTGTAGACAGTACAAGAAGAAAGATAAATGGATGTGCAGACACAATGAACTGTTTAGCCTAAAGCTCATATCACATCTACGGAGGCATGTTTAAAATGTATACACAACAGACAGGCAGGTATCGTCCCTTGCTACCTGTGCTATTCTTATCTCTTAAACAAAAACCAACAACATTTGTAAAGAAGGAACAGCATGTGAAAGATGTTTTGCAAAACCTGCAGAATGAATGTGAAAAAATGACGTGTTTAACCACTTTTCACATTGTGCAGTGTTCAGATAATACAAAACTGTTATCCAAATCTTGAATCATGCTTCAAAAACTGGTGCTAGTAAGGAGTGATTAGTAATTAGTTTGGTTTGTCTTCAGCTATAAACAAACTCTTCAGATTTGTGCCTTTCCTTGATATAAATGTCAACTCAGTAGAAATGCTAACATATCCAAAACTCAGTTAAGATCATCATCTACTATCCAAACTAGAGAATCTGTTTCCTTCATCTTCAAACCAAGGGTAACAGTCATCTATTTAATAATTAAAACAGAGCTTACAGAAATGTGATTATCAAGCATTCCAACCCTAACTATTATGATTCTATGGCAACCATATTTTATCAGAGATTGTCTTAGGTTGTAGAGAATATGAACAAACCCTAGGAATAAAATTTACATGAAGAATGCTGGATAAGAAATGAGTTTACCTACTTGGTTTACCCTTCATTTCTCAGAAATGTTGATAGATCCCAGACTAGTCCCTACTTTCTGTGCTTACAAATGCTTACAAATTGCTTCCTGTACGCCTATGGTATGTTTCTTGCCTATTTGTTCAGCCTGTTATGTTTGTCTAAAATACTTGTGTTCCAGCATATTTTAGCATCATGACTGCAGTGCCATGGTTATGGTTGAGAAGGCATTTAATTCTAATTCTGTTTTCAGGAGCTTAGCATCATCTAAACAAATTACATTGGGGGCGTGAATTTCTGTGCCTGTTCTAAACCCACAATGAGCTACCTGTTGTCTCCAAACTCTGCCACAACTGGGATGGCTCAGAAATGTTTATTCCCCAGATTTTAAAAGTATTTATGGAAATAACTGTCTGTCAGCATACATAATTTTTAATTATTTGGACTTAAAGCATCTTTAATTTTCCATTACCGTAAAATACAAGAAAAGCAATACTGCAGATGCAAAGCAGTGTAGATGTTGATTTCATTTAAGTACACAACACACTGCTAAAAAAAAATAAATTGATAACTAACAGTTTATTCCACATCCTGTGGACAGTAAGCTGTTCTAAATCGCCTTGGAGTTATTCTGGTTTTCTACAATTCTGTAACAGTATATGCTTTTTTATAGCACACTCATATTTTTAAACATCTTCAAGTACATATCTATCAATTTCAATGAATCAGAAATTTTCAGAACACCACAAGAATTTGGGGATACTGCTCACTAATGAATGTTTTCTAAACCTAATTAGAAAAAAGTCTTGCAGTTTCAGATCATCTTGGCATGTAGCACAAACATATCATACAAGGTCTGTTCCTTATCACAGCAATTCATGCTATCACCCAACGCCACCACAGTAGTAATTGCTCCTGAAGATACTGCAATGACAGTTGAAACATGCAGCCGGGCTACAAAATCATTAACGTCTGCCTATGCAGAAGCCCATGAAGTCATATTTGTATCACTGAAATAGGACCCAGTCATATGAACAGAAAAAAAAAACAAACAAACAAACAACAAAAAACCTGTTTAAGGTTATCCATATCTAATACACACATGCACAAAGGGGAGAACAGGTGCATACACCCATATAGGCATATAAAATGGAAAATTCATTTGGTATAAAATGGTAAGGCGAAAGCCAAAATCGAGTTTAGAACACAAAAAGTATGTCCCAGAAATTTTCACTGAATTCCTGGAATTCTTCATAATTTTTCTCAAAATATCAACTTTGAACATAGCATTAAAGCTTTAAAATGAGAGGCACATATACCAGTTTTCCTTGAGTCATCTTGATAGATGTTAATACCATCCCTAATATTACAAGATGTACAAATGGCACCCACTTGATAGAAATCATAAGGCTGGAAACCACTCTCCAAATTTCCCATTGCAGTATTTATGCAGGGGTTCATAGGGACAGAGAGAAGAATGCCATATGCCTTCTGCCATCCCATGCAATGTCTCATTTTTTTCCCCAGAGTTACCATAGGTACCTTCTATCTTGAAGATAGGAGGCTGGGCAAAATGGGCATGTTAGCCTAAGGGTGGAGAGTAACTGAATAGTAATATCTCCAGTTACTAAGCAATCGCAGAGAAACCACATTCAGTCAATACCTGGAATGTGCTTAGAGCAGATGTGGATACTTACTGTTAGGAAACAAGGACTTTTAGGACTGTTGGCCAAAAAAGTACGGTATATAAAGTTAAATTAACACACACACACACACAAGAAAAAATCCAATTTAGTTTCATGTAAAAACAAAAACAAAACAAACAAAAAAAAAAAAAACCCAACCAAACAAAAAAAATATCTCATATTCACCAATTGGTGAATGATCTTATGTTTGACACCATAGGTTATTCTGGTTCCATCTGTGACATAGTCCTGCACCAAAACGCGTTGCAAACCCAATCAGATCTACTTCTCTTAAGCAAAAGCAGTAAATTTTGCTTAGCTTGAACTATCAATGAGATATAAACAAAATAGGAATAAAAGGTTGGTTGAATGCAGCCCGAAAGGAGAAAGAAACCTAGGAGTAAACATTTTCATAAAGATACAAGGCGAACTGAACTTCAGATAACAGTGATAACAAGGGAAAGAAAACAGAAGGGGAAAAAAAAAGAAAGACGTGCTCTCTGTAGAAGTAGAGATAACTGGCCAGTAGAGAGAAACAGCACTGGAGAAGAAGGTGGCAAAGGCAAGTGAAGGCAAAAACCCCCATCTGATCATCCTAAAATGTGCCTTATCAGCCAGAGACAGAAAGCCTGTCTTTAGTAAAGAAACTCAGACAAAGAAATCACAGTAGGAGATAAATCTCCGAACACCTAGCCTAGATAGGAAATCAGAAATGAACATGAAGGAGTCAAAACAGAAAACGACAGTAAAGATGAGAAAGAATTCTGCTGATCATTTCTTCTGGCATTGCTATAGCTGAAGTTTTATCAGCCTGCATAAGCTTGGCCATGTCAAAGAGAAACAGAGCAAGACAGATTCGTATGTATAGATAGATTCCAAAGGGCATAGAACCAGTAAGGATTGAAGACTCTTGAGATGAAGTACAATCTTAATAAACTGTTTCATATGTACCTTCTTGACGGAACACAGTTTCATCAAATGGAGTGCATCAATCATGAGATACCAAGGCAGATAATCTGCATCATGTTGTGAGTAGTGCAAGCCGCATACTGGACGTACCTTAAGTTTTGTGACATAACTAAAACACATGGTCAGCGGGTGATGGAGAGAAGCATGAGATGGACAAACAGCCTCACCACACAACAGGACATGCTGGCCTTTGACATGTCATGTGGGAACAATTTGAATTTTGGACAGGAGAGTTCAGTGCCACCCCTTACACTAAAAATGTCACAAACACAATCCCAAAGTGGATGACCAAAGAAAAAAAACAGCGTAAGTACTTCTCACCTTCTTTCCCAAATACAATACAGACAAAGTAGCATGAAGCATGACTAGAAAGGGTGAATTAATAAGCAGAAGTGAAACATCTGAACCAGGAAACATATCATCAGAGGAGACAGAGCCAAGCTGAACAAAGGCTGAAGCAATTATCAAAATGTCAGGGCCACAGAGCAAGCAAACGCTGTAAGGATTTCTAAACTTGGTGGATAGTTGAAAGGAGTGCTGCAGTTTTCTTGGAAGCCTTGTCCTTTGGGACATCTGTCCTGGGATTAGAGAGCAGCATTCAGGAAGGAGACTTTCAAGCAAATGAGAAGTTCAAACTCATTTTCTTTGCCTGGATTCCAACTACAGCCCAGCTGGTGTTCAAGCAGAGGCTTGAGAACTGCAACCACCCTACATCATCTCCCCAGGGTGAGCAACCGAAGCCAGCACATAGCACTTCGGCACTAGCTGTGGAGAAGGAAGATGGTGCAAATTAGCCACCACCATCTTTAATAAAAATATGTGTTAAAATACGTGTGCTGTGGGTTTATAGCAAGCAGGCAGTGCTAGCTTCAGCTGCAGGAATTTGGAGCATGTGAATCTATGGTAAGTACGTGTGGGGGCAGAGGATGCTTCTCAGCCCTTGGCAGTGTTAGGAAGCAGCTTGGCCTCAGTCTGATTGCACATCAGGAGAAGACAAGCAAGACTTGGCCACACTGCCTAGTAGCCTTTTTCCACAGATGGACAACACAGGGATATCTGCAAGGAAATAAGAGCACATAGCATGCAAAGCCAATAGGTAGTATGTAAAGCTTTCTCCCAATATACATACAAAAAAAAATAAATTGTAAAGTAAGCCACCTTTTTGTCCACAGTCCTTGCCTTCTCTATGGTCTAGCAGATGGACTTGAATAAAATAATGTTGCTTTGCTTGGGAAATGGATACTTCTATAAAAATGAATAGTTCAGAGAAGTTATAATGCAAATAAATTTTTTGCAGTGGCTTAGAAAAATCCATTAGCTAAATATTTCTACTGCTTCTATTTTATAACCCATAAGCCATATTCTTACTAAAGAAACTATAAATTATTTCATGAAGTGCAATTACAGAACGTAGTGTTTGGGATGCTGATTTGTGATCAGTTAAACTGGGCGATTCATCCTTCTACAAGACAACCCAAACAATAATGGTAAAAACCTAACAGCTTTCAACTATCACATATTTCTCAGAGGAATGAATAATGTCTGAGATGCTCTTCTGCAAGATCAACAGAGCCACTTAAATCAGACTGAATCTCTCAGCTAGGAAAGCAGAAGTTCCCTCAAATCCCATCACGTTTTACTGAAGTCAAAGGAGTTTTCTGAATATTGAGCACTAAAGCCATAAAACTTTAAAGATGTACCTTTTCATGAACTCACATCTGTGTTAAAAATTGAAATGATTCTGATCTCACTTTGATTTATAAGAGTTATTTAGCAACGAGTGCTATAAAATTGGCTACCAATAAGATAATCTAATGAAGCAAAGATTTGGTTAACATCACTTACATGAACTCTTGTGGGGAGGCTCCAGGGAAGGGTTTGAGGGTTCTGAACCATGCTCACATGCATCAGTGAGAAGAGCTTTTTTAAAAAAATGTATTCATAATGTATGTGAATTACCTTATATTTATGAATGCTAGCGCAACGCAAGTTTGAGATCTGTAACTTTGAGCTGCTTGATTTATAATAAAGCTTTGTAAAAGTGCTTTAAAGAAATGAAAATACTTGCAAGAATGAAAAAGAAACAGATTACGCAGATTTTTTTGTCTCATTGAGCCAGAGCAAACCTGTTCAATATTTAGCAAAACTCTGATAGTTTTGAAGTTATTCATTTTTTCTTAGAGAAAGATACATAGGAAAACCCTTTTCAGGCAATGATGTACTAAAGATTGCTTGAATAGATTCACCATGCAGCAAGTAATTTTGAACAAATAAGTCCATTCACACCTAGGAGGAGATCTGGTTTTTTGCCATGCATTGTTTGACCCAATTCAGCAGTACATAGGAACTGCTCCTCACCACTTCCATTGTAGTTGTAAGTTTAACTGCAGAGCTCAATGCACTGGATGTTAAAAAACCTAACAGCCTGCCTTCCTGAAGTAGGTGCCTCTGCAAGATCTTCCTCTGCTGTGGGCACCCTCTTCCCCAAGAGCCTGAGCAGGGTGCTAAAATCCATTCCTGCAGCTCAAGGCACATGTCTCTCAATGTTGTTGATACATGAAAGCTTCACTGACAACTGTGCTACTTTTAGAGTCAAGCTCCCCTGGTAAAAGACCACTTATACTACACTTGCCTTGCCAGAAGTAATTGGAAACCATCTACTTGGAGACTGCTCAAGTGCCAGTCCAGGGGAGTTAATCCATCTGCTCTTCCCATCACACTGAGGACCACTTCATCCTAAAGCTCCCATGGCCCTGTGTGCTGCCATGCCTCAATATAGCATGGAAATGTTGATTGTCAAACCCCTGAGGCCATAGGCTCCAGCCAACTGTGAGGTGTCACCCATGATGGGTCAAGTATGTGTCTGAGCACTGAAACCCCCCCCAAACAACCATCCATAGCAACTAATTGTGCTGCCTTGCTAACAACAGCAAAAAGTTGGATTTATGTGAGCTGGTGAAATAACTGTTATATTAGTATTAAGTTTCATTAATCTAGACATAAAAATTAGCTATAACAACGTCAAAAGTCTTTTTACCTTGGCAGGTTAGTTTGTTGAGATATTTTTAATGGAACATTTTAAAAAATGATACAAAAAGAGTTGTATTCAGTAGCAAATTTATAAATGAAAGCATGTATCGCATGTCATAGAAATGACTTCTCTCATTTACTGATCTGCATAAAGCTAAATGTTTGCTTTGATAACTGGCCTTTGCACAAAAAAGCATTAAGTCAGCAGTGGTAAATTATTTATGAGGCCTACTTTAATGTGATATTTCTCTGAGGGCTTTAAAATAAAAAAAAAACAAACAAAACAAAACAAAACAAAAACAAAACCAAAACCATCAGAGATCTATGGGGCCATTTTTCCTTCTCATTTTTATACACTGTGCCTCAAGGCATTAGCCTCCAGCCACACCAGTTTGGGACACAGATGTCATTGGTGGTGCTGGGAAGAGGCNGCCATTTTTCCTTCTCATTTTTATACACTGTGCCTCAAGGCATTAGCCTCCAGCCACACCAGTTTGGGACACAGATGTCATTGGTGGTGCTGGGAAGAGGCTCCCCCCAAAGTGGGAGAACGAAATTCATGCTGTCCTTGAAAACCTGATGCAGAGCCTTGCATGAAACCATGGCACTCTAGTTCTCCAGTAGAAAAATGAAGGCTTTTAAGATGATGGGAAACTCCTTGGTCACAGCCATAGCACGGCAACTGGCTAGGAGACACCGGGCTGAGGCCGATGCTCAGCCTCCTTCCTGGCACCTTCACTGCTGCTGCTTCATGGCATCCAATATTTAAAGTTGGCTATTACTCTGCAATGGGTTTGTTCTCTGAGCCATAACCAAGTTAAAATTACTGTTGCCAAGCATAAACACATCTGTAAAGCTGTGCACAAGTCTTCTGCACCCAGATACTCTATGCAAAACCAAAAAAAAAGGTGAAAGTCAAAGAGATGCAGTGTAGTTACCACCTGAGAACTGAGATAGAATTCACCAGTTCTGTCTCTTCTAAAGGAATAATCTGGGGTTTATGTCAGTGGGGAGAAGCAGCAGCAGACGGGGTGTGGGGAAGAGCAGGAGGAAGGGAAGCAGAATGACTGAAGTTTGTGAATTAAATATTTTTTCATTGTGTTGGTTTATACCAGGCCAGGCAGGTGTTTGACAGGCAGTAATACCATTTCTGGTGAAAGGCTGCCAATGGCAGTACACCAAGGTTGCAGGATTTGGGCCCCAAGTACCAGTGCAAAGACAATACTCAAAGGACTGTACTTGTATATATTGGCCAAGGTTCTGCGTGCTTAAAAACTGCTTGTGCTTTTGTGAGGATAGATGATAATGAAATCGTGAATGTTAAGAATCATTATAATTTTTGTATTTGTAATTTTACTAAGATCACTGGGTGTGACTTTATGTATTTAGCACCAGTTGTATCCCACCAATTGATAAAGTCTAATTACACAATGTACCACAAATCACCTACAAGCATTGGGATGAACCCTACGTTGGTAAAGCAATTAATAAAGCATCAAGACCTAATTAACATTTTGAAACAGGTCCAGAAAAGTGGAAAGAAAACTTTAATTACCATTCATCATGATACAGAAGAAATAAGCAGAGTCTTGCAAACGGTAAGACAAGCTATAAGTCACCACTGGTGGGACACACTTTTTGGATGGTCACTGACTGCAACTGGCATTCTAAATACATTACTTCACCCCACTATTGTTCCTTTAATATTAGTTAGTGCTAGCTTTGTGTTATCCATTGTGTTATTTGTTTGGAATTGGAGGCTGCTGCGACAAGTGTCAATTTTGACTTCTTTGTCAAACACTCCTGGTAAAGCACTGAAAGATACTTTTCGCAGGAGTTTGCTAAAAGAAGACTCTACGTATTACTAAAAGAATTTACTAACTTTATAGAAAAGGGGGGACTGATGCAAAGGGTTAACCATTATACAGGGGGTTAGGGTTATGCGGCTTGCTTAACAATGTTACTGCTTACTCCTGCTTACTCAACAAATGCATGCTCGACACTTATTGTGCTTGCCAAAACAGAGTGGGAGGACCAAGGCTATTGATAGGAAGAAGGAAGAGTAACTCCTGTTCTCTGTACCCCTAAACCAGCTGAAATCAGCTTTGCAGTTTGGACAGTGACTAAATCACCAGGGCACATGCGCAGGGACTAGAGATGAAAAGTTCAGGGAAGACTTGTTTACTTTGTCTTGAGACCCTCACCCACGACTACCAGGAGACACTACGCAAGCAAGGACCTTTTACCTCATTATAATATGAAGCTGGGATAGGTCATGAATATGTATAGGCATGAAGTGTAACTTCATGAACATGTAATAGTTTAGAGGATAAATATGAATGAGAACAATGTTGAGGTGCGCATGCCTTTGGAGGAGCAATACTCCATGTGCCTCAGTGCTGAATAAAGCATACCTACTTTACAACTTTAACGAGTTTACAAGTATAACCTATTCCCTCTGTTCTTGAAAGTACACTGCTGCAGGGGTGCACGGTGCCTTTTCAGCTCTTCATCAGGCCTTCAAATCTTTGAAAAACTCAGAACTATACCAGTATTTATCAGAAAGCAATGAGCTGTGGGCTTGTAGGCTCCAGTTGGTCGTTGCTGGCTCTGCTCTCCAATTGTTTATTTTATTTTTCCAACATTTGTATTGACATTGGTGTATTTTTGTGATTTTAGTTGTTTGGCTTTACACTACTATTTTTTCTTTGCTTTTATCCTTGGTTCTGTGCATGCAGCCAGCACTGCATGACCATTTTGATAAAATACTGGAAAAGCCAGGGAATTACCTGTGCATTCAGGACACGCTTTGTTCCAAATAAAACTTACATAATTCTTTAGAAGTACAGATGTGCAATTTATTGTACTTATTATACAAATTCTGTGTGGACAGAACTCCTCTCAGCTGCAGGTACAAATAACCATAAGAATGTTGAAGAATATAAAACAAAGATCAATGTTTTGCTGGAATTGGAGACCACCAGGAAACAGAAAAAAAACCCCAATAAAACATACCCCGACACTCAATTGTGCCAAATAACCTTCCCTTTCAACTTTTTGCAAGAAAATGCAACCTAACCTTAGGAGCTGCCATGCAAAGAGCAACTGCTCAAAGCTTCAAAATGCTTAATGAAAAATGACACTGGATTACTACATAGCAATGTTAAACAATTAAGTTTTTCATATGCAAGCCAAAAGGGCTTGAGCTGCTGCAAGCTTGCCATATTGGTTTGAAAAATGATAGCAAGTGGCAGAACCTATTTTTGAAGTGACTCTTAATAAAAATGCATTTTTAATGTTAATTAAGAAGATGAAATAGCTCAGACTATTCATTCTCTGGCTCCAAAGGCTTGTTCAGAGAGCTGCAGGTATTCACATAATTAAAATTTAGGTTATATTATGTCATGTGTGTCCTTCCTTAAACATGAATTTAAAAATCAAAAATACCTGTTCACTGTCTGAGTGTTCATATCAAATAAATCACCTATCCCTCATTTATTTTCAGGTAAGCAGGTGAACCATGTCATAGGCCAAGATTTGGACCAAGAAGGGAGGCAGCAGCCAAGGCAGAAAACCTCAGTGTCCCTAGGGAACCCTGAGCTCATGCCATGTACTGCTAAAGCTGCCCATGGGCAGCCCAGCCCAGCTACACAGAACACCCATTGTGTTTGCTCTCCATATGCAATATAACCCTTTAAATGAGATTACAGCCAAGCATACCAAGGGACATATCTACTTTCAGAATATTTTCATTCCACTTTCAGAAATACTTCATTTCTTCATATGAACATCAGGCTTCCCCCCGTTTTATCAAACATTCTGCACTCCTGTTGCATTTATAGTGGAACATGGAGAGCACTGTGGGGGAGGCAAATAATAAATCTTCTGCACAGCAGGTTTTCAGGGCCTCTGACATTGAACATCTAGTTTTCTGTAGTTCACAAGCTAAAAATTTGGGAAAAGGCTTCCAGAAATGCAGCATCTGAGAGGAGCTAATCCAGGCGCATTCGGGTTGGGAAGACTTAATCACTTGTAAACTTTATTGCAGAGATGTTATTTTGATCGTTTATTGCATACTAATGATACTGGCCTTGAATCTTTACCAAGTTGTGTATGTCCTGAATCAATATTTTTCCCCTGAAAACAAGCAATAAGAAATCCTCACTTAGACTCCCATCTTAGCTCTGCATTAGGTACATTCACCCTTGAACTAGAGCTGGAAGTGTTCAAAAGCAGAAATCCTGAGGAACCAGGTACAGTGAGCAAGGGAAGTATAAAAAGACAAGAAATCAACTCTGATCTTGACTGCAGCTTACCTGTGCAGGGCTGGATAACCATCACTGATAGGAAACAGGGACTAACACCAGACTGACCAAATTCTGTATGGCTGCCAGGCTTTGTGTGACAATTACTTAGTCGTAGAACTAGACTCCAACTCAGTGAAGAGCTGGCTCTTACAGGAGAGCTGAGTGAGGCTTTTACAGCTTATAGCCTGGTAAGCAGATGTGTAAAATGAGCATAAACTCCAGCTGTAAAATTTTATATCTCTCTATGGAAATCAGCACACATATGGTTGAATGTTATTAATAGCCAGTTTTTCCAAGCTGTAAGTTTTATCCCTGGGCTTTACATTTTCAGGACTGTGCTCTGATTCCAGAGCCCTTCTTTACATCCTTCTCAGTGAAGCTGGTTGTGAAGGGCTCATGCAGCTTCGTGTTTATATCCTCAGAGCATTGTGTTTATTGTGTTTCTTCTCCCAAGGAAATTACCTATTTATGATTTATCATTCACAGATGAAAACAGCAAGTCAGTGCAACAGTAATGACCCCAGAACTGAACAAAGCAATGTTCTGTCAGACCAAACAACTCTTCACAAGAAAACCTTATAAGAGCCCCATGCTGCTGGAAGTAGCATCAATGATAATGGGAAGGTATATGCTGTGAGCTGGGTACTAAATGATATTTCTTCTACACTGTAAATATTAGAAGCAACACAGCTTATGAGAGGGGAAAGACAATCAGAGAAGGGACATGCTACCAGAAAGATGATGGTCTCGTTGTCCCACCTCAGCTGGGGGGTGTGCCCTGCCACCCACTCTGCCCCAAGCAGTGTCCCCAAAACCTGCTCTGCAGCAGAGACCAGCATAGGATGATCAATTTCATGTGCAGGATTCAGGTATTTTGGTGCTTAAAGCAACATCTCAACAGCCAAACTCCTCCCTAACTCCCTGCTTAAGCTCCCAGGTGAAAAACAGCTCAGCATTCAAGAATCACAAAGCATGCTCCTCCTGGACAGCCAAGCAGCTCCACTAGCACCATGAGTAGGCCCAAGTGATGCTTAGCCTGGAAATATGACCACTTACAAATCAAAGCTGATATACAAATGAATGCATTAATTATTACTGAAATGCAATCTTAAAATATTATTCCCAATAAGGTCCTCTTGCCCTTGTGCCTGTTTTGTTGAGAAGTTAAGAAGCTGTGAAAAGTGCATGTATTTTGCTGTGTTTTAACAGAAAGTACTGAAAGTGTCACATGGTAATTTGGAGGGAGCTCTCTTGCATAGTCTTAGAACAGAGTGTGTATACTGAAGTTTAAAGGCAAGCCTATTTTTTATCCCAGAGGCCACTACTACTTTACAGGTTAACAAAACAGTTACACACTATGCTAGATTTGTATTTTTTAACTCTCCTAAAAGCTGTCTATGGGTGCTTCCCCCCGGCAGCTGAGCCCTTGCCACAACTGCTGCAGGGACACATGTCATCCAGGAGCAGCTTTTCTCGAGAAGGGCTCCAACCTTGATCCCAGCTGAGCATAAGCCCTCCTGGCTTACCCTTAATGCCTCTCATGACCTGCTTTAATGGATAAATCTTTCTGGGTGAAGTCTCACCCTGCTTTTTCCACCTGCTGCCAGCCCAGCCCTTCACAGCAGCAGTCCTACAGCTCCATCTTCACTTTACTGGACAGCCCAGGAGACCCCTGCAGCACTCCTCCCCCTCCTCCCATTTACCCCCTAAGTAGAGTCTGATACTGGTTAGAGTGGTTTGGGTTTTGGTTGCATTTTGGAGAAATAATAGCCTCTCATTGCATGCAGAAAAACGCTCTCATTGAGCCTTTAAGCAAGCAACTGCTGTGCAGCATGGATGACAAACATACACAGAGGTAAAAATTTAAATGTACTGTTTTAAAAATTAAATCAAAGAAGCCTTAATGTTTAAGTTTCACCAGCGCATAAGTGCCTGCAAAGCCTATGCTGAGGTCCTAGATTTTTTTTGTGTTCCTATTTAATGTTTATTTCACTGTGCCTAACGTTTTGCTTATTTGACCATCTTCCTAATTTTTGTACCCTTCCTGGGCAATGAGGTTTTTATTTTGTGTGAACTGGTTACTCTCGAGCTTAAATTATTCCTAGATAAATTCCAAATTTACAAGAGCAATGAAAAAAAATTAATTTTGTGGAAACAACCTCTTTAGAGACTATTTCTTAGTAAGATGCTTTAGTCTTTATGCATATCTTGCACAGTGTGATCCCTGTGTGGAACAGATGCTGCTGATCTTGGTAAGCAGGGAACATTAGATATTTTGGGTTTTGAGAAAAGCCATCTCCACAGCCCTGATGCAAAAGGTCTTTCTGTGCATGCTTTGGGATCTGGCCACAAAACAGCAGTGCCAGTTCCTGAAACAGGGGTCAAGGTTGCCACACCACCAGAAAGCAGCAAGATCCCTTACCCTAAGGCACTGAGTTACATTTTTAACCCCAAGCACTAATCCGGATATTTTCTATGGAATACAGCACATCAGGGAAAGTGCACAGGATGTGTAGTCCTCTGGAAGCCATCCGCTGCCTGCAAGGGGCAATGCATCCAGACACACTGCTTAAGTTTTACAGGCTGATCCACAGAGCATACAGCAACATGTTGCACAGTTAACGCTGCAGGGCCTGAAAGATGTTCCCAGCATGGATTAAAGACTGCTGCTCTCTGTGGCTGTTCCTGTGTCACCTCCTTAGTTCCCCAAGCCATCCCTTGCTCCTCCATCATGCTGGGAGAATCAGAATCATGGAATACCAGGGAGGGACTCAAGGATCATCTGGTTCAATCTTTCTTGGCAAAGCATGACCTAGACTAGATGGCCCAGCACCCTGTCCAGCCAAATCTTAGGAGTGCCCAATGCTGGAGAGTCCACCACTTCCCTGCAGAAATTATTCCAATGGCTGATTGGTCTCAGTCGGGGGAGGGGG